>CAVNYN010208701.1:0-10292 GCA_963692815.1 Nyctanthes arbor-tristis
ACTTTCAAAGTCATATTCATGCTACAAAAACAGAACCGGTGAAATCCTAACAATATTTTCCGTTCCAGGAAAATAAAAAATATGCATCATTTCGCAGTTGAACCATATCCAAAGCAAGCAAATTCCACCAACCCGGTCATTTTCCATTCGAAAATTCCACAAGATACCCAACCAAAGTTCCATTTCCAAACAATTATCAATTTACCCCATTGCAAATTACTATACAGCATAAATGAAAAAAATACTGTAATGCTGAAAAAGAAAATTGGGAATGAAATTTACCTCCTTCGAAGGGAGAGTCAAATCCTTCATCGTCCTCATCGCTGGCCAGCTGGGTATCTAGCTCATTATCGCTGTCAAAGAGGGGAACGGCTGTTCTCCACCTCCAAAACCCGGATGAATAGCTTCAAAATCTTCCATGCTCACAGCGGGTTATTGAAGGCATGATTGATTCCATATTCGTCAGTTCTTCAACAAGCAGCTCGGATTTTTGGAGTCTAATTTCCCTTATTAGAAAACCCACAATTTTGAAGCCCCGATTGAACCCTAAATTTGAAACGGGAATGCTCTGTGTCACACCCCACATGTAACACGTCAAGGGCGGCTGTACGAGGGGAGTGCGAGACGACAGCGAGAGAGGCATACGAGTATGGCTGAAGGGAGAATCGGCGTGCGCGAACGTTTGAGAGGAACGTCCTCTAGGACGGTAGTACGCGGGCATCGCTGATGCGCACAAGGGATATGGGACGACATCAAGGAAGGCATGCAGACATGGCCGAGGCAAAACCAGGCGAACCTATGCTGTGCAACATGGGACATGCGGGCAGGGCCGTGAGCAACAGCCGCGAGAGCGACAAACCGAAGGGACGCGGAAGGACATGCTAGGATCATTTTAAAATTGTAGTATCATTCATATCTCCCTTCCCGATTTCCTTGGTCCTGATTCTATCAAGAAATACAATCTTCGTGGAAACATCTTCCTCACCCAGATCTGACGATACGCTACCACCCAGCTTGCTGCCTTCTACTTCCACGTTGAAATCTCCGCCTAGCTTTTGTCAGAGAGTCTTAAGTATCATAGTGGATGTCTCTGCAATGACCAAGCAAAAAAGAAGGGATGTTCATCAGAAACTAACAACCGATTTGGCAGTCGTTCAAATGTCTCAGGTCAATGCCGCTACAGCTGCTATGGCTATCGTTAGTGCATCAGTTAATGAAAAGGTAAAAATTGTCGTCGACGACTTCAAGCCCTCTACCGAGACAGTTCTTGTTGTTACTAGCGCAGCAATTGATATAATTTCAGATGTCTGACGCGATAAATGTTGTCCATATTGGCCCAATGTCAAGTGACATGGCGTGTTAAGATGCACACTTATACATTTAACATTATTTCTAAAACAAAAAGTCTGAAATTATATCATTTCTCAATATACCTAATACCCATTCATGTATAAATACAAAGGGTAACTTGCACATCTCTAATTTCACAAAACTCATCCTAAACGTTGAAATTTTGGTGTTTAAATATATGTTCTACAGTTGGTATTAGGGTTGAGCAAATGATCCGCCAACCCAAAGACCCGACCCGCAATGGGTAGAGTTGAGTCGAGTTATACAGTAAACATGGTCGATAGTAGGTTTAGAAGTAGAGAACCCGACTAGGGTTTCGGGTCATAAGTTTACAAGCGGGTTCAACCCACGTAATCCGAGTCGGGTTAGACCCGTTCAACCCGAATTTTTTTTTTGCCCTTTTTTGAAAATTGAAATCGTTGGCAACAAGCTTTTAACTTTTTAGATAGGATGAATTTGAATTTTTCACTGCGCAAAGTGAGAGTCAAAGAAACCCTAAATCCTAATTCAATACAATTTCAGACTTCCACTACTAAGTTCCTCAACTCTCCCCGCTCCGGTCTCCACTATACTACGAAGTACGAACCTTCTTCCACTACTGCTATCGTCGACTCGACCCCCACCCCGCTGCCACTGCTGACGCTCCCAGTGCAACTCCCGCTCCTTCATTCACGTGCTACTGTTGCTGATGCTGCTTAAATCTTGAATTTTGTGGCTTGAATCTTGATTTTTGTGGCTGCCGATCTTAATTTTTGTGGCTGTTATAATAAAACTGACAGATCTTGAAAGTCTCCTTCAGTTGGGTTAAAAACTTCAAGATCCAGTAGAAGGAAACTGTGCTGACTGCTGAGGCATCCTACACCACAAGTATAGTCTATAGCTTTGGAAAGTGCAAAAGGAGTTAATGGATGCTTGTGCAAAGCTTCCTCAGAAAGATTTAGAGGCTTTACTCTAGACTCCACCCAGGTACCCACCGCATTCATTCCATACTTTAGGCCTGTTCTTGCCTTTTCTGGGCCTGATTTAAGATGCTAGTTCTGAAATTTTTTCTTTAAAGCTTCTTGGGCTTGATTGTGGCTTTGGAGTTGACTCGGATTTTCCTGCTCGGTAACTGTTGAGTCGGGTTTTGGGTTGGGCCCAAACTCAACTCGATCCGTCTGACCCCAAGCCTAGTTGGTATTGCAAGTTACTTTTGGATACCCATCCAAATAAACCATTAACTGAGTGATAATTTTATTATAAGGTGCCGTCCTCAGTGGGTGAATGTATACGTATCAAGTGGAATTGAAATTTTAGGTGACATACACTCTTACTTGGGAGTTAGGACTGAACGCGCTGAGTTTATTTATAATTACAAGTCAAATAAATTATTGTCTATCCAATTAAAGCTTTGAGAAAATTAATAAACTTTAAAAAAAAAAAAAGATTTCAATATAAAAAATAATATTAATTTCTTTTTAGTTTTAAGTATTACTATTTATTGATGCAATAAAATTTTAAAGTAATGCCAACAATATAAAAAAATGATTTAACATCATATGTGTAGAACTATATATATAGTGTCATATAACATCATATGTATAGAATCATATATATGGTGTCATATTATATGGTATTAGATTGAAACTACCGACATATCCACTATTTATTAATTTTATAATAATTCAATTGATCGAATACTAATTTATTTGTGTGAAAATTGTCTTTATTAACCGAATAAAGCACTAGAAAGTAGAAATAACATTAGATTGAATGTTTTGCATCTAAAATGACTTGTGTTACCGAGAAGTAAAACGTTTTGGATCTTTAACGTCAAAATTTATATCTTCAGGACCCATGTTGAGGGTCTAAATTTTTAATGTTTTGCTTACTTCTAAAGTTAACACGAACCTCGCAAGTTGCTTGCCCAAACGTTTCGTCCTCAAGTGAATGCTAATCCATCTCCAGTAAGATTTCTGTTTCTCTTCCTGTTTCGAATTAAGTGTTCGAAAACTTTCTTTTTTCATTTCCCACTTTTTCCCTTGTAAAATTGGTCGATTTCAAAGATTTTGTACTTATTAGTTTCTAGGATTTATCAAAAAGGAAAAGGCGGTGGGATTTCTATGTTTCCATACGTTTATTTCTGGTTTCCATATTTTTCTTTTCGTGTTTTTATTAAATTCGTTCTTGTTGATGTAACATGATTTTTTATTTTTTATTTTTTATTTTTTTGGGTTCGATTCAGTTATTACAGGTAAGCTTTGAATTGAATAGGATAATCAGAATTAGAGCAGAAAAATGAAGGTTAGTTTTTTTTTTTTGTGGGGGTGGGGTGGGTGGGTTGGAATTACGTGCTTTGGACGTAGATTTTTAATGCTTAGTATGTGTTTGATATTTGGCCTTTTATATCCCTAATCTCTTCAAGATTATTTTTCTTTGGATGTGAATTAAACTTGGTAGAAGTTAATATTGATAAAATTCTATCCTATCTTACTAGGCTGCTTCCTGTTAGGCTTTTACACTCTGTATTTTAAGAAAGTTTCGTGTTGTTGGTTTTTTCTCCTCAATTTACAATGATAAAAGTTCGGCAAGAGTGCTGTTGGGAACTTAAAAATTGTTAATGTATTAACATTGATTCTATTTGTTAATGTATGTATTAACATGCATTCACTATATTTTTTCCATTTAATCCTAACAATGTACCCAATGGGAATGGTTTTGATAGGGTAGTTCAGGACGGAAAGTATTTTAGGAAATTGGATAACTATTCATCACATCTTGAAAAGAAAGTAGAGGTTCGATAAGGAAGTACTTACACGGAAAAGCATAGGGCCAGGGACTTTTGCTTTGCTAAATGAACTTTTTACTCTAGACCCATAAGGGCCTTATAGACACTAACAGCTTCGAAAATGACTAATCTTTTCCCATAGCTCCATTCTTGACCAAATTTTGTGAAAAATTTATACATACATTGACAGATTAGTGCTCCAAAAAAACCACTGCAAAACAAAACCCTTGTGTTCAGTTTGACATGTTAAGGAGGAAAGTAATGTTTTGGAGCATAAAATTACAGATGCCCCATTGGAACTAAACTTGAACGGCAAATGTCTTTATCTTTTTTAGCTCAACTTTCAAGTGTAGATTCTTGATGTTATCGTAGTGACATTTACTTTGTGTTATTGATGACATAGTTTTCTTTTTAAGTAGTTTTTTTAAAACTGGGATATTGGTAAATAGGCATCAACGGCAAGGCTATTTAAGGAACACAGAGACGTTCAGAAGGAGAAAGTAGCTGATCCTGATATTCAGCTTGTTTGTGATGATTCAAACATATTTAAATGGACAGCTCTTATAAAGGTATTGTTATTCGTTGTTTGCTTTATCATTTTGTATGTTAATTTGGAAATGCTTAGCATAGGCATGTTGCTTGATTATTAATGGTATATGTAGGGGCCATCAGAAACTCCTTACGAAGGTGGGGTTTTCCAGCTTGCATTCTCTGTTCCAGAGCAGTATCCTTTGCAGCCTCCTCAAGTGCGGTTCTTGACCAAAATATTCCATCCAAATGTACATTTTAAGGTAACTCTCTTGTTTCTCTGCCTTATTTTACTTTGTTTTCATGCTGTTGGAATCTTAGACATTCTCAGTTGTGGAAGGACCCAGAGGAAATAATTTTCGACCACAGAAGGCGAGGATTTATGTTAAGGATGAGTATATTAAGCTTTTGAACCTACTGAGTGCAATGAGTCAATGAACAAGTTTAAGACAGTGAACGGTGAAGTACAATTTCTCTAGTACAAAAGTATTTTCTTTGAATAAAATTGCTTTCAAAAATTTTTGATGCATTATCAAATATGAGCTGGACCAAATAGTTCTCAAGTTGACAAGTGACGAGCGTTTTGAGGACAAGTAAACTATGCATTTTAACCTGCAAAATTGTTAGTGAGCTTTAACTTTTTGATTTTTAGTTATCTTATGGTTTTATTATTGAACTCTTCAATGAGAATTTGAAATCCTCACGAGCTTTCACGGAAAGAATCTTGTTTCAGAACTATAGAGCTTGTCTGGAATAGGTTTTGGAAGGATAATTTTCACCTACAAACTTGTTTTCCACTAGACATTCTTTTAAAGCATTATTTTTCACTTAACCTACAACTTTTCCTTCATTCTCCATCATAAATTCTCCCATAAAAATCTCTCTTTTCCCCCCAACGAAATCTTTAAAAACAAACTCAATAGTCTGTTTGGTAAAATATCCTGCTGATAGTGTAAATGCTGCATTTCAACTACAGTGATCTATAAATTATTCTGTGAATAACTGGCTGAGGTCGGGAAAAAAAAGAAAAAAAAAGGGAAAGACATACATCATGTAGTTCAGTAAAATGAATACACTATAAGCCAGGGGCATCAATGCCATTTATATGGAAGGTAATAGTTGCATTAATGCAAGAGGGTATAACATAGACCTCAAGTCTTCTCTAAAGCCTGTGAGTTTCAGTAGCGAGGCCCTAACGTACCATTATTGGCACTTTTGGAACTCATTTTTCCATTTTTCCAGTAAAAATCAAGTCAAAAAAGCCTAGTAGTAGTTAAATTTAATAGAACCAACTGCTGCTCATGTCATATGATTCTCACCCACAGTTGTGGACAATGCTTCTTACTGAAACATTATGCCTATTACACTAATTAAGAGAAAATTAAGTTAAAAAACTCTTAAAACATTTGAGTTCTTTTATTCTAAGTGCTGTGTGTGCTTGATGGGCTTTTTTTTTTTTTTTGGGTTGGGGGGGGGGAGGTTTGTCAGTGGTACATAACTTGTCAGTACTTTTTTTTCAGACAGGTGAAATTTGCCTTGATATCTTGAAGAATGCATGGAGTCCAGCGTGGACACTACAATCTGTTTGTAGGGCTATAATTGCGTTGATGGCCCACCCAGAACCTGATAGTCCACTCAACTGTGATTCTGGTATTTCTCTGTTGGATCGCTTTCTCAACCTGGTGGATATTACATTTCTTTTCTACTTTTACACTCACGTTGTTGTAAACACCCCCAAACACACACCCCGCCAAAAAAAAATAAATAAATAAAATAATCCCGTCCATGCACGAGTTCTTGTTTTAGAGAATTGCTGTCGTCTAATTCCAGTATCTCTGATGGGCATTATTCAGAATTCCCAGTTCACCACTTTGGACACTTTGGATGCGTAGTCTATCAAAACACTGCCTTGTATATTTTCCATATTTTATCCTCTGCTAGCTGTCTTGTTAATTACAGTTGCAGTTTCCCTCTATCCTCTCAGTAATGGTGCATTGTTAGGGAGGAGAAGCTTCTCCTTGACCACTTTGTTTTCCTTTCTCAATCTGTTCTCATTTACTCACCTATTTTCCTGTTGCTATTTGGACCGGCGATGTGTGCCTTTTTTACCAATTTCTCTTTAGTCTTTAGTCTCTAGTCTCGTTTTCTGATGATACTTTGCAACCCCCCCCTTTTTTTCTTTTGGCAGGCAATCTTCTTCGCTCTGGCGATATCAGAGGGTACCAATCAATGGCAAGAATGTATACCAGACTCGCAGCCATGCCTAAGAAAGGGTGAGGCCATAAGGAATCATGATTTCATGCGGTTTGCATGACATCAGATTGATCAACTGTTTGCTATTGGTTATGTTTATCAAGTTATATACCCTCCGAGTGAAACTTGTCTGGAAGAATTATACTCTCACGTTGTTCAATACACTCCCTAGTGTTGTGTTTATTGGAGACTGAACCTGTGATTCTATAATAACCTCAGCTATATTTTTCAGGAGTCCGTGTATCAACTGTGAGCCGTCTTCCACTACTGAAAAATAAATGTATTCATCATTTTATTGACCAAATTTTTCCTTGACCTTCAATTGTTGAGTAATGCTATTCAAACCCGATATCATCTTCAGTCTAGGGAACCTTGAGAAAAATCCAAATCTTATCTCTATGCCATTTGTTATATGTCCAAATCTGATCTCTATGCCTTTCATATATTGTTGCAAAGTAAAAGAAAGATCATTTCAATTAGGTATAAATAAATAGCATCATTCTTTCTAACCAGTGGAGCTATTCTTTGGCAAAATGGGCACACATCAACAGCACATGCAACATAAAATTAGTTTTAAGCAACCGGTGTGAGGTCCAGTTCACTTGTGATAGGCGTGCTCTCTAGATTCTTTAAAAACGATGTTTGCAAGCTTTATACTTCGGGAATGGTCAAGCACAATTTCTGTAGAAAATGGCAAATTATAAACAAAATTTCATCCTTGGAACCCCCAAAATTGTTAATTCTAAGTTGACATACTTTATAGGCAATTATTTTATAGGACTACTATACAATCAAAAACACAAAATAAGAGAGATTTTCCTTGGGTCTAGTTATTCCTAGTTTTCACAGTGGCTACCATAATAACATGCTAAAACATTTAAGATGATCTGGAACAAAAGATTCAGCAGCTCAGTTTGTGTTGAGGTTCTTAACTCCCCATGATTGGCTCATCATGTATCTACACCATACTTTAACGATTCTTGCTGGCTTCCTGTTCTAGTTCTGTTTCTGCAACATGAATACAATCAAATACGCCTCATCAGTAGGGTACACAAACATGATTTGAAACTGTAAAAACACAAGTGCAAGAGTTTCAAAACATGCTACAAATGCATGCATGCAAAGAGTACTATTGAAAACTGGAACCATGACACTGAGAAAGATGTAATACTACAACAAACTTCGTTCATTTTGAAGCAATGAGTGTGCATAAATATTGCTTAAGGCAGAATGGGGAAAGGAGTTCTAGAAATTAGTAATGCTCTAATGAACTTCATTCATTTTGAAGCAATGAATGCAAATAAATATTGCTCAAGGCAAAATGCAGTAGAAGAGTTCCAGAAATTTGAGAGGTTCATTGTTGTTAGAACACGGTAGACATTCCATACTGGTAAAAAATGCCAGTCGTTGCTGAACTTCAGAAAAAGTTCATAATGGTTACTGAACTTCAATGCATTTCAATATGTTGACTTAATGTAACTGAAATATTTGTTACAGTTTGGTTCTTCCTTCAGCTGAATCTTCAGCTGAACTAATGAAAAGGATGAACCAAAGTCATCATGAGGGCTTTCCCAGTAGCAAGCTGATGTACTCAAAAGGAGTGACCAAATTGTAACAAAATAGAAGTTCAGCTACCAAGTTATATCAAAATGAACTATAGTAATCAAAATGAAAGTTCACTAGAAGTTAAGTGACTATTAATGTATTCAACCATAGCCCACATTATTTTATTTATTATTCTTTTTTTCTGTGGAAGTAAAAAAAGGTAAAAACTTTCTAGATAGAAATCACAGTGGAGTTCAGCAAATTAGAAGATGTTACATCACCTTTTATGCTTCCGCGAGTAATGAGCTTGTTCAGAAAACCATGAAACCTTGTTAATACAAGTCTCTCTTGTTCGGAATATAATTGGTTGGGGCCCTGCAAATTCATAGTTGCCCTTGTATTGGTTCCCAAGATGTTAGATGGATCCTCGACTATATTGAATGTTATGTCTTTCTCATCACATATTAATGCCAGTGTTCTGGGAGACACTGGCTGGTCATTCTGAAAATCATCTCTAGCTGACTCCAATAAGTCAATTCGAACTCCAATCTCATGGTTTCCAGGCAATTCCTGACCACCAGGTTGGTTCCCCACGACTACTTTAGAGTCTATATCTGATGAAGCTGTTGCGTATTCAGCTTGATGAGATCCAGCGCCATCGCTACTTGTTCTCTTTTCTTCTGAGAAATAGGAATGCAATCATTAGATTAGTAAAACCTAAATTTCACAAGGGATGTATTGAGTCCCATTTTTCTTTTCTGTGGTTACGTTAAGGTCAGGAAGATTCAGGGTAGATGCACCTCTACTTCTTTCAACACAGCTATACGCAACACAAACATGGACAAGGACAAGGGATGTACCGAGTCCCATTTTTTTTTTTTACCGTGGTTACATTAAGGTCTGGAAGATTTGGGGTGCATGCGCCTCCACTTCTTTCAACACGGCTATAGCACAGACATGGACAAGGACACAACACATAAAAATTTTGGAAAAGTAGGAGACTTATATGTAGGGGATTCGGAATTGCGGCATACACAAATAGGGGATATACAGGTCTTTTTATTTATTTATTTTTCTCCCAAAAAATTGAGTAATCTATTTAGCTTTAACTTTGATTTTGTACATTAAATATTTTGTTTTTTGAAAATAAGTAGGGACAATTGTACTTTGTATCATAGTTGTACGCAAAATACAAATAAATAATCATGTATTTAAAAATGCAAACACTAAATAAAAACAAATTTAACCCTACTTTTACAATCTCTCATGTACTGCATTAATATTTATTGCCTCTAAATGCATGCTGAGTTTTTTAGCTTCATAGAAGAAAATGAAGAGAAAAATTTGGATATAAATCTCCTTCTCTACTCATGAAAATTCATCCTTCACGTGTTCTCGAATTTGAATATAATCTATATGGCAAACTACTTCAGCTGGCATTCGGACTCGACATCTTTTTGCGCCCTTTCTTCATTTAGGAAAAAAAAAAAAAAAGTAAAGGAAAAACTAACTCTTGGTTAAGTTGCTTCTTGGTGTGGTCTTTGGGTCACATATCAAATAAATAAAAAATTATGATAAATTCCTTGTGAAGGTATTCAGGTACACCTACAGGGGTATGAAAAGATAGAGATGAGACAAAACAGAGCCAAAGTTAAATTCAAAACCACAGAGATCATATCTAACTAGCCAGCCCAAACAATAATACAACCTTCCAGAAATTTTTCAATGCTTCAATATACCTGAATGAGACTTTGCAGCTTCTGCTGAGACTGTAACCAAAAGAGAGCAGACTTCCTCAACATGTTGTGGTTGGAGGATTCCAGCTAGAGGAGACCTTTATATGGTAAGA
>CAVNYN010208702.1:0-17365 GCA_963692815.1 Nyctanthes arbor-tristis
AATGGGGCACGGGTTGATGACGGGCAATTATTAATTTATTGGCACATTTACATGATGGGTAATTATTAATTTATTGGCACATTTACAAGTCTATATATTTTTATTTATATTATTTACTTAATGAATAGTATTATAAACACGGGATGTTCCTAAGATGGAATTGCGATTGCAATTGAAATTGCTAAACTTTCTTTATGAGTTTCATTATCTTTTTAATTTTCAAAATATTAGAATTTTTAGCAAATATTTTTGTTTTTAACAAGAAATGGTTAAATAGGTCACGTACGGGTAAAAAATATGATAACCTTCCCGACCCATTTTCAAGTCGGGCCGATTTTCTTTATTCCATCACCGACTTAATTAGCCATTTAGTCAGACATTTTTGTTCTTAATAGGGTCGGGCACCCGCGGGTATCAGACAACTCTGGGGTTCCAGGTTGAACTTCTAGTCAGTGGGTGGAGTAGATGATTCTTTTTTGTATAACCCCTTGAAGGCCAAGACTTTGATTTCATTAAAACTTGGCCATCACCTCCTTTCAAATGCTTTCCTTGTATTGTCTGACTCCAATGAAGCCTCGATAAGAGCTTTAGCAGCTATTCCTTACACGTAGAAGGCCGATGAGCTCTTGCATGATAGGAATATCATGGCAGTGGGTCTCGGATGGCCTCCTTGTAAGTCCTCTCATTTTCTTACATTTTAAGTGTATGAGATTATCACCTTTCTTTGATGTTAATATTCTACATTCTTGTATACTTTCCCGGCAATTATGGGTCAGAAAGGATTTAATGATGCCTACATCGCCCAGATAGTGTCTCAAAGGAAAGAGAGGCGTTCCAAAAAAATCATCAGGAGGCTTCAGCTACCCAATCTTCTATCACTCAATCTTCAACTCGACCATTATCTAAGATAATCACGAATCCACCTCAACCTCTTTTCTTGAAAGGATAGTTTTTGCAAATCGTTCATCCCGTGATCAACAGCCACCTTCTCAGAATCTTCCTAGCAGTGATAATCAATCACCACCCGGTGATCAATTCTTTGAGGATCAAAAAACTCCCATCTCTTCTTCTTCCCCTCACGCTCCTAACTTTTCACCTCCTACTACCGGTCAAGTACACCTAGGTACTCCTTTTTCTAATTTTCCTTTTCCTTCAGACATTCATGATATGCACCCGCATTTTTCATTCTTCTATCCATAATGGAGATGATGACTTCTTTTACTTGTCCTTTGGCAGTTCCTCCATCGGCTAGCGATTTGCCTACCTCTCTGGTTACTTTAGCCAAGCAGAGAGCTGCTCCTATTGTTCCAACCACTACTTTTACCTCTATTCCCATTGTCAATTTGGGCGTCCCCGAATCAAATGCGAATGCCTCTCAGACGTAAAGCAAATAAGTTGTTTCTTTTGATCCTTCTCCTCAATCAACTTAGAGATTCCCTTGGACACTTCCTTTTATATTACTTTAGCGCACCTCACCGTGGACCTTCTTGCTATTAACACGATTCCTGATGACCCAGATTATGATAAGTTCATGGATGTCTAAGGTGACCCTGATTTAGAAAATGATGTGTCTTTCGGTCTTCGTTTTGTAAGTCTCCTTTCTTCCTTTGCTTACCATATCTTTTGACATCTGCTTTATCTATGATTTTATAGATTATCGCCATTCTGAACTCTTTTTGATTGTAGGCTTCATCTGCCATCTGCAAAATCAAAGGACAATGTGAAAACCATTATAGGTTGCTGACAGAGCAACATGAGAAATTTCGCATGGAGAAGCAAAAACTTCATCAGCCTTGTCGTGAACAAACAGAGACCCTTAAGACTCAGGAAGTGTACATAGTCGCTATAAAGATGGCTCGGGAGGAGATGACAACCAGATACGAAAAAATCAAAGTTGAGTGAGCGTCTGCGATTACTGTTCAAGAATCTCTTTGCCGTTCCTTAGATGAAGTCACCCAATTTGCTACTGATAGAGAAGCAGCCTTGCAAAGTAAGGAAGAACCTCTATCCATGAAGGATGCTATAATCGCGGACAAAGATCGATCAATTACTACCAAAATTCTGGAGCTTTCTACTATAGAGGGAGCCCTTACCAAGAAAAGGCAAGTCATCACTAATTGACGACAAGTTCTCCCTTTAAAAGCGATTCGTGACTTTAAACAATCTGATGAATTCAAAAGTATAAAGGGTACTTGCATGACTGTAGGACGCGGGAGTGGTCTGAGGACAGTGAAAGAGTGGTTAGAAGAGCAAGGGGCCACCACTTACGCTGATAGAGTCCCATATTCCTCTAGAGATGATGATTTCTCTAGTGATGAGGAAGCGGAAGGAGACATTCCTAAACTTAAGGAGGACTCTAATTGATGTTTTTATTTATGTTAAAATTCCGTTAAAGGCTCATGACCGTCTATTTTTGTTAGGGGGTCTTATCGTGACCTTCATAACTTTTCATAGATACCGTACTTGGCCAATTTTACTATGCCAGCTGCAGTTATGCTGGATGCTTTACCTGATTTCCTTCATATTTCTCCCTATCTTGGCGAATTATTACAATACTTGTACATATCGGACTATACACTTCTGTCATGATGTCGATGTTGATGTTGATCTTTTAAACAAGCCCTTACCAATTGATCTTGCCCTTATCATGAATTTCTTAATGGTTAAGCTATCTTATAATTGCATTGTACACTACCTGTCCTGATTATGCTTTAAGTAACTGTTTTACACTTGTGCTCTAGGTGAACTATTTCAAATGCGTTCTGGACAGACGTCTTATAATCGTGCTCTGGACGAGCTATTGTAATGCTCCTGTGTGTACGCCTTACAATCTCTAAGCCAGCTATTTCGAATGCGTTCTGGGCGAATGTCTTACAATCATGCTCTAGGCGAGCTATTTTGACTGCATTCTGGGTGAACGTCCTGCAATTATGCTCTGGGTGAGCTATTTTGGATGTGTTCTGGGCGAACATCTTACAATCGTGCTCTGGGCGAGCTATTTAGAATGCGTTCTAGGCAAACATCTTACAATCATGCTCTGGGCGAGCTATTTCGAATACTTCTTGGTAAACATCCTGCAATCGTGTATTTGATGATAACAAGGATATCAATAAACTTCAACACTTAACTTTTGAAATGCTCTATTTTATCATAGAAGGAATCAATTATTCATTTTGAAACTTTTTCGCGCGCTCATATCAATTGACCAAATAGCCATCTATCGAAGGCATGAGGCAACTCATAGATTGTTTCCAAAATGAACATCACAGAACTACAAAACATCTGACAAAACTACAAACAGATGACAAATCATATAACTATAGAACAAAGGTCAAACACGTAACGTAGTCTTTGGTTTTATCAACCATTAAATCATTATTTGAACGAACACAATAAATTTCCTCAGGGCAAAGGAGGTTGCCTACAGTTGCGTTTCCATCTACGCAATTATTCACTTTCTCGCTCTTTGTTTTTACGGTAGATAGTATACTTCTCCTTTGTTATATGGTGCTAATCATTATTAGCAATAGCAACAGTAAGTAATACGAACAATCCTAACAATCGTAATTTACTACTCATAGCTCTGCAGAAAGAGTTATTAGATTTACCTCTTCTCCTGGCTCTTCCCTTCATACTCTCCATTTCGTTTCCTTTCTGACAATCACAACAACTCTCTATATTTATATATTCCTGGGAATTGTTAGTGCAAAATAGTAATATTCATAAGCTATATAAATTAAAACGGAATGTAACCAATAATACGTTTAATTTTAAGCATAAAAGGCCCCCAAATTTGCTATACCATCTATTGCCCTCAAACTGTATGAGCCTTTCTTTACTTCTCGTATCACTTCGAATGGTCTATCCTAGTTTTCCCCTAATTTCCCCAGATTGTGTCCCGCAGCGATTACATTTCTCAAAACCAAGTCTCCTACTTGAAAATGTCGTTCTTTGATCCTTTGACTGAATCTAGCGGCCTCCTGCATCTTTCTTTTCTTCATTCTTTGAAACGTTCTTTCCCCGTCCTTCTCCAAAAGGTCTAATTCAGCTTTGTGGTCGTTTTCTCTCATGACTGAAAACAGGATTCTAGGACTCTTTTCTATTATCTCAATAGGGGTCACCACTTCTACCCCCAAAACACAACCTGAAGGGAGTTTCACCAGTGCTTTGCTTAGGTGTGGTATAGTGCGACCACAACACGTTAGGGATCTTCTCAGTCGACGATTCTCCATAGTTCTGTAATCGTGTGTGCAAGTCCCATAGAATGATATGATTCATCACTTCCACTTGGCTGTTAGCTTGGGGATGTGCCGCTAAAGTTTTCCTCAACTCAATTTTATAACTGTCCAAAAAGCCTGAAAAGCACGGCAGTCAAATTGTCTACCATTATCTGTTGTGATCACTTGAGGTATTCAGAATCAGCATATCACATTCCTCCAAATGAAGCTTTATGCTTTCTGCTCGATAATCGTAGCCAACAGTTCTGCTTCTGTCCATTTTGTAAAGAAGTCAATCATCGCGATTAGAAATTTTCGCTGTCGGGACGCTTCTGGAAATGGACCCAGGATGTCTACTCCCCACTGATAGAGAGGGCAAATCCCCATGATTGGTGACTGTGTAGACCCTGGCACTCAGACCATATGTGTATTTCACTGACATAGCATCACTTGACTAGTACCTTGGCTTGTTCTTTCATTCCCCTCTAAAAATATCCTTGCCGTAATGCTTTATATGCCAGAGCATTCCTTCCTAAATGATTTCCGCATACTCCAATGTGAATTTCTTGTAAGACGCCCTCTCCTCTTTTCACAGAAATACACTTTAAACAGGGCATAGTAATTCCTCTCTTGTACAGATCCCCATTGATTAGCGCGAAAACTGTGGCTCACATATGTAACCGTCTAGCCTCTCCTCCATTTGCAGGTAGCTTTCCCTCAGGTAAGTATGTTTTCATATCTGTTATCCATTCATCCTCATTGTTTCTGTCAACTCGTCGGTTTCCAATATTCCCACTAAAGACGATTCATCAACTACAGTTACGATGGGTTCGTGTTTCTGTTTCCTTCCCTTCAACATCTCTTTTGATAATGAAACTGCCTTACAGTTTTCTTCTCTGGGCACCTTCTGAATTTTCCATGATCGAAAACCGCAGAGCAACTCTCTTACTTTTACATAATAAGCCATCATCCATTCATCTCGAACCTCAAATTCATTTTGCATCTGTTGTACCACCAATTGCGAATCACTAAATACATGTAAAGCTTTTACCACTCTTCCAAGCAATAACTGAAATCCATATATAAGTGCCTCATATTCAGGTTCGCTATTGGTCTCAGAAAAACTTATTCTCACAACGTATTCGAAGCGATTTCCCTCAGGATCTTCTAAAACTACTCCTACTCCTGACCCTTCTCTTTCGGAAGGGCCATTCACAAGCATTTTCCATATGTGGCCTACTTCTTCTCCTCCATAAGTCGTGAGCTCCACTACAAAATCTGCTAGAGATTGAGCCCTAACTGTACCTCTTGCTTTGTACTCGATGTCATACTTTCCAGTTCTACTGTCCCACTTCAACATTCTTCCAGATATTTCAGGACGACTCAGCATGTATCTCAAAGGAAAATTGGTATGATTTCTAAGGAATGTGCTTGAAAATAAGGCCTCAATTTTAGAGCGATGATGACTATCCCCAACACTACCAATTCCATCGAAGTGTACCTCACTCTACATCTTTTAGGATGTGACTAATATAGTATATCGGCTACTCCATAGTACCATCCTAGTGCATCAAAATGGAACACACTGCTACATCGCTAAGTAAGGTTTCAAGACATCACCTGCTTGCGGTCTTGTTAGTATCAGTGGCCTTTGCAAATCGTCTTTTAACTGTTCTAGAGCCTTGCTACATTCTGTCGTCTAACAAAATGATTCAGACTTTCACAACAATCAGAATAAGGGATAACACTTGTCAGCCATTCGTGACAAAAATTAGTTCAGTGCAGGTTAGCTTCTGAATATCATGCAAACTTCTTAGAATCTCATGCATTTGAATGGCTGTTATCTTGTCTAGATTCTATGCAATACCCATTTGACTAATCATATAACCTAGAAACTTGCCTCCCGAAGTTTAAAAAGTGCATTTTTCTGGGCTGAATTTAATTTTATGGGCTCGAGCTGTCTCAAACACCTCTTTCAAGTCATCTATATGTGTCACCTCTTGATCGCTATATACTACCATGTCATCTATATATGCCTGTATGTTTCTACCAATTAGGTTGGCGAAAACCTTATTGACCGTTCGCTGATAAGTGGCTCCAACGTTCTTCAAACCAAAAGGCATAGCAGTATAGCAGAATGTTCCTATTTCGGTTATGAAGGTTGTTTTCTCCTCATCACTGTGCCATCTTAATTTGGTGTTATCTTGAAAAAGTATCCAAAAAATTGAATCTTTTCTTCCGGTTCGTTGCATCGATCAATGCGTCAATCCTTGGCAATGGGTATGAATCTTTAGGGCACGCTTTGTTAAGGTCTATAAAATCAACACACATTTGCCATTTCCCATTCACTTTTTTGACTAATACTACATTAATGACGCATACTGGGTACATAACTTCTCTTACAAATCCCGCCTTTAGTAACTTTGTGACTTCCTCTTTAATTGCCTGCTGCTGTTTTGGCACGAAGTGCCCTTTTTTCTGCTTTCCGTGATGGATCAATTTTGAGCAAATGTTGGGCAACTTTCCTATCTAACCCTTCTAACTTATCTGTAGACCAAGAAAATATATCTAAATTATCTTTTAAAAAGCAAATAAGTTGTACCTTTTGTCTACAGAGAGCATTTTTCCAATTTTAAAGGTTTTTCCAGCGGTTAATTCAACTTTCTCAACCTCTTCTGCAGCTTCAAAGTGATCTGCAGTATTTTCAGCTGTTTGATTGATTGTATATACAGGCTTATTCTTCATACTCTCCATGTAGCATCTGCTGGATAAAAGTTGATCACCTCTTATCACCCTTATCCCTCTACTCGTGGGAAACTTCATGGCTCGGTATTAGGTGGAGATAACTACTCCAACAGTGTTAAGCAGAGGGTGCCCATATATCGCCTTATACACCATAGATGCTTTTATGGGGGGACTTTTCCTTAGTACCACTGTAAGTTCTGCAGTATTCTCTGGTTCTACAATTGATCCACCAAACCCCTTAAGGGGAGTAGAAATGGGCTTCAGTAATCGTTCCGAAAGGTTTAAGCCTTTGAAAGCATCCCAACTCATAACATTCGCTGCATTTCCCGTAGCCACCAGAATCCTTTTAACATCAAAATCAGCGATATCTCCTGTGACAACTAAGGCATCATCGTGAGATAATGCTACTTCTTCCAGATCGCTATCATCAAAAACAACTGGTTGGTTAAATCTAGTAGCTGAGATGATGCTGTTGACTGGCAGTGATCGAGAGTAAGCTTTCCTACTGTTCGTAGAACCAACTCCTACAGCTATTCTCCCTATTATAGCATAGATAACCCCAGCTCTTGATCTTTGTTCCCCTTCCGTTGATGCGGTCCCTGTTTCTGTCAACTTATGTAACTTCCCTTTGGCAGCCAACCTATCGACTTCTCTCCTTAATTGAAAACAGTCTTTAGTATAATGACCATGTTCCTTGTGGAATTGGCAAAATGTACCCCTGTCGCATTTCTCAGGCCTGGACATCAATTTTTGTGGCCAATGGACCGCCACCCTCACGCCCCAGATATATTCTCTATTCATCCACTTTGACATGTCTAAGTCTTGGCATATCCCAGATTGCCACTTCGATCATTACAAATTTATTGACTGATCCAGAAAGAATTAAGGTTTGTAAATTTCAAAATATACTCCATGATAATCTAGCAATAGATCTTTTCTTCACAGATGCAAGATTGGAGTTTAGCAACAAATTTGTAGAATGCAAGTCCAAGATACCGCAAGTTGTAAAAATGTATTTTTTTTCTTCCCTATGATTTCCAATAGGAAGACTTCCAGCAGTGTCAAGCACTTGAAGCTGCCCTTGATTTGGAAGTCCCCTGGAAATATTAAAAACTGTGTCGAAATTAACAACAGAGCTCACTGGCAATGAGGAAAGTTTTTTTTCATCAGGAGGAAAAATATTTGTTTCACTTGGATGAACCTACACGACGCTCTTCCGATCTGCTCCTATTGGAATGCCATGGAGATTCCTATCGGTGATATGAAAAAACATGTTACTTTTGGCTTCCCTTGCACAAAACTTGCTGACAAGATCACGAATATTGAGTGCTTTTATTTTGTTTGTTGAACTTAATTCATCAACCATGATAAGACTTCTATCAATAAGATCTAACAAGTAATCATATGCCACATCTTCCAAACTTTTAGAATCCATTTGGTTTATGAATCCCTCAGCTACCCACATATTGACAAGTCTAAGGACTAGTTTCTAAAATCTTCTGGAAAAATTCTGGTATCAAGGAAGCACTTTTTTAGATGAGGTGGCAAATGAGTGAAACTTAAAGTTAGCATTTCCAAGCACTTCTCATCACTGGGAATCATAACTGAACTAAAATTTTCAGCTATAGGTCTTCAATCATCTTGTGTTTTGGCAACCTTTGAGTGAAAGCCTGTCAACACAACAAGTGAAAGTGGAAGTCCTCCACAAATTTGGACCGTCTTCTTCCCAATTTCCTCCGATTCTAAAGGGGGAAAATTTTCTCCAAACACCTTGAGACAAAATAACTTCCAACTTTGATCTTCATCTAGAAAATGCATGGAATGAAGAGGTGGATAAGAGTTGACATGTTTCGCCGCATTTTCATTCCTAGTAGTCAACAAAATCCGACTTGTATTGCGATCATTTGGAAAGATCTTTCTCAAATCATCCCAAAAATTTGAGTCCCATACATCGTCCATTACAATACGGTATCTTCTATGTTTCAGACTCTTGTACAAGTGATCTTTAATTACTTGTACCTCCTTTTGCTCTTCCGATCTCTTTAGTGATATTTTTCATGGAACTTAGAATGTTTATTATTGTTCGTTTCAAATTGTAAGATTGTGATAATGTTACCCAAGCTTGGACATCCAAATGACAGGCAACAAACGGATCATTATAAACTTAGTTTGCAAGTGTGGTATTGTGAATTCCGCCCCTGCCAACCAGTGAAATAGTTTGGAGATGTCGTGATCCTCTAACCAGCCGATCCTTGATCACCTGGAAATCATCATCAAGACCCACCACAACACCATCGCTTCTAGAAAGACCGGTTCCTGGCACTCCAGCAATAGATGAATGACTCAGCTTCTCAATATTCTTTACCTGGTTCTTTATGTAATAAATTTTTCTTTCCAATGTCCACAAGAAGTAAGATGAGATTGTGATAAATTTTGATAAAATATGTCGACTTCTAATGTGGGATTCAAGAAAATTTTCTGTTTGATTTGCCGAATATATGATTTGACTCCTCAAAGAATTTATTTCCTCAGTGCAATTTCGTGAAGAATTTTCAAGAATATCTTGGAATGAATTAAAATCTTTGAGGAGAGATTCAACTAGTCGTCCACCTTGAAGAATGACATGTTGATGTTGCAGCATCTTCTCAAGACGTCAAGCAAGAGAATTAATAGCTTCCAGAGCCATATTCACACTTCTACTGATTGAAAATGCGAGCAATCAGACTTTGACTTATGAATATTGTTGCATGTGAATGAATGAATATGGCAATCTGGGGCTGGGCTGGCATAAATAATTAGGCAAGAACAATTTTTTTTCTTTATCTCCCTTTGAAACAGAACATATGTACATTTTCCTAATTAAGAAAAACATAGTGATGGACCATAATAATAATAAGAGTAAATTTCACAGATCGTCCCCAACCTTTGCACTTAGAATCACCTAGGTCTCTATTCGTTTTTTTAACGCGCTGGGTCCTCAACTTTTCATAAATGAGTATAAAAGGTCCTTATTGACGGAATTCATCCAAAATTCCATTAAGTGGTTGATAAAATTACCTTTATGCCCTTATCCTCTAAATTAAAAAGATAATTTAAAAATAAAAAATTTAAAAAGGAAAAACAAAAAGAAAAAAAATTGAAAAGGAGGCGGGTCTTTCATTGCCGGGAATGGCAGTGTCTGCTGCCATTCCGGTAGCTTACAATGGAGGGAGCTCCCCCTATTTTTCTACCGAAAATGGCAGAACAATGGGGGCAGAGGGGAGCTCCCCCCCCCATTTTTCTACCATTTCTGAGTAGGAAAATTTGAGGAGGAGAGGGGAAGAGGAGTGTTCTGCCAGAAATAGCAGCACAATGGGAGAATCCCTCTCCGTTTTCCTACCCAGAAATGGCAGAAAAATAGGGGAGAACTCTCCCACTTTTCTGTGGAAAATGGTAGAGAAAATAGGGGAGTGGGAAGGGGAGTTCCATCCTATTGTTCTACCATTTCCACCCCCCACTGTTTTGCCATTCTGGAAATGGCAGAACAATGGAGGGAGCTCCACCCATTGTGAACTGCCGAAATGGTAGTAAACACTGCCATTCCCGTAGCCAAGAGTTGTCAGAAACAGCAGCGAAAACTAGTCCCCCCTTCAATTTTTTTTCTTTTTCCTTTTCCTTTTTTGTTTTTAATTTTTTTGATTTTTAAATTTTTTTTTAAATTTAGAGAATAAGGTATAAATGTAATTTTGTCAGCCACTTTAGGAATTTTGGATAAATTCCGTCAATAGGGACATTTTGCGTGCACTTATGAAAGGTTGAGGACCCAGCATACTAAAAAAAAGTCAGGGATGTAGGCGATTCTAAGTGCAAAGGTTGGGGACGATATGTGAAATTTACAGAATAATAATAATAATAATAATCACTCGATATGCGCATATTGATTTTTATTAAATGTACACCTATATAATTTGTTATTTGTTAAGTATAAAGGAAAGTAAAATTTCCCTCAGTTATCGTAGAGTGTTAAAGGGAACGTGATATTTAAACCTGGTAATGGGGTGAGATCCTTGTTTGGGGTTGGGGGCCGCCCGGGGTAGTGGGAGTTGAATTTTGTTTGCTAATCCCGATCAAGGGCGTTAGTTGTAACTAACTCAAATTGATACTACATGATTAAGGGTCTGTTTGGTAGATTGTATTACATTATAATTTGAAATTTAAATTTATTTAACATGTGGCTTAATTTGAGTAGTTAAATTTTGTTAAATAGTGAAAAAATTGTGATTTGATGTGATGGAATTCACTACAACAAATAACGCCAGCAGCGGCAACAACTTGCGACGACAAGAAAAGTTGCCGCGACAGGTACCGGCTATAGCAGCAACTATTTGTCGCTGCTGTAGATAAGACCTGCAGCAGCGACATGGTTATGTCGTCCCTATAGGTCTATCTACGGCGGCGACATAGTTATGCCATCGCTATAGGTCTTATATATAGCGGCGACACATAAAGTCGTCACCATATGATTGACGGGAAGATTTCCCGCCTTTGTTATTGTATTTACCAACGATAAGTTGTCACTATAGGTAACATATTCATCAATATAGGCGTAATAATCTATATAATATATATTATAAATGCAAAATGCTTATTAAAAATCTATCTAGTCCAATTAGTGAGCTGCTTAGGTGTAAAAGTGAGGTCACCAGTTCGAATCCTAGGGAGTGCAAATAGTGTGTTCAATTAATTGAGGTGAGAATGGGCCGGGCTATCGGGCTGGTTGAGGTGGTCCGTGATAGCGGGTTAGGCAACATTTTTTGTAGTGATTATAATATATTCATGTTATAACACGAACTAAACGGACCCTAATTGATTACTATTTTTATTTTTTTTACAAACATCATTATTATTATTATTGTTATTATAATATTGAAGATTAAGTTTGAAGTGGGTCCTCTTTATCACTTTCTTCATTATTCAAACTCTCCCTCTCTCTCTTCTCTCCAACTCTTCCTTACGTAAAGTTTCATTTTCCCCCTTCTTTTTTGTAATTATATGATGCTTCATATAGAAATATCAAATCCTATAAAAGTAAATAAATAAATAAAATAGAGCACTGAACAAATTCGAATTCTCATAGAAAATCTCATTTCAACCACTTATCCAGTAGCCAGTAGGAGGAAATTGAAACTTTGAATCCACTGGAAATCTTCTTCCCTATGTTTTTTATACAACGGGGACATAGCTCTTCCGATCTAAATTAGAGGAGGGGTAGGTGTGATTCAAACTTGCATTACACAAGAAAAAATAATTTGATAGTGATTAAAAACAGATTGACCAAAATAATTTTTTAAAAAATCTAGCACCATAAATAATTAAAAAATTAATATCATAGCAACTTATCATATCATAAATTTATAAATAGACATGTACAATAAATTTGGGTAGAATAATTAGTCTGGTCTTGTAGAAGTGTTGTTAAATTAAACAAAACAAATTCAAAAAGCCAAATTAAGTAAAAATTTGAAATTAAAACAAAAGCCATAAATAATTAGAAAATAGTCCCGAGCCAAGCTAAGCTGAGCCGCTCGTGAGCTCACTGGTTTTTCCCCCCTTTGGCTCTTCAACCTCATTAGTCATTATTATACAATAAAAATGATAGACATAATACACTAATTGTTCAATTATTATTATAAAAATATAAAATTACAATATATAAATTCTCCTCCTTCATCTAGGCTTTGGGACCGATTATAACATTGTATACAACAAGTTTGCTTGCAAACCACTTTTAGTGTTGGGGGGCGGGGGTCGTGAAAAGAAACAATAATGTAAAGGCATTAAAAATATATATAGTTGTGAGCCTCATAAGAGCCGTTGCTTGGCAAGTAGCTTGGGGAGCACGAGCCGGATTGCCAGGCCTACCGTGTGGAGTGTGGTACAGCTGTGAAAAAGAGAAAGGTGAGGGGCAAACTTAGAAAACCAAAAAATGGTCGACTACGGCCTCACTCTTCACTCTTTTTTATATGTATGATATATATACACACACTAAAATATATTTGTGTTCATTGTAGCTGAGAGTCCTCAGACGAATTTAAAAAAATACCAATGAGCAGACAAGTTGCACGGCACAGCGCATACTCAAGCTCAAGCTCGTACGAGCCAAAGTATGAGCACCCTTTGAAATTGACCACACTGGAAATCCAATAAGAATTGGGCCTGACCGCACTGGAAATCCAGTCCAAATCTAAACCCATAGAATAAATTTTGATTTTTTGATTTAAAAACCATCTAATTCAACTGGGTCCCCAAGGCCTTTTGGTCCATTTAGTTTAATGCTGTCAAACCTCCTCTGCCAATCTTCTTTAATATAAAGTAAAAAAGCACGGTGTTAACCATTCATGACTGATGTAGGATTAGTTTCCCCACAAACATGCAGTGAAAAAACACACTGCACAAGAAAAAGCTAAGCTAGGAATTTTGCATTGAGAAATACATGTGCAAGCCCTCCTTTAGAAATTTTAGTAATGGAAAAGCTCTTGGAGGGCACATGAGATCCACATGATGATTATGTATGCTACACAGAAAGAGATTTTAATTTAACTCTCTAGAAAAGATTATGATTTATGTCTAAAAAGTCTGGTTCCGTCATTCTCGACCCCTGACTAGACAAGTTTTTCTCCTAAAATTTTCGACCGCACTGAACAAATTTCCTGGCTCCGCCCCGGAATATGCCTCTTTTTTTTTTATATTTACTTATAAAACGACAATGTAGTCCACATATTGCTGATTGAAGTTCTTGCTTGCCATTGTTAATCCTCCAATTAATGCATTCGTCCCCTACTAGAATTTTGGGTTGGAAACTCTAGCCGAAAAGAGAGAACCCACGAGCAATTGGATTAACTTAGTAACAAGTCAATAATAATTATATTATGTCGTTTAGGACTTTACGAATTCCCATTATATTAAAAAAATAAATAAATAAACTAAATTCTCACCTCAAAAATGTCAACTTTCCACCTAAATTCTCACTTTAGTAGTGTTTGATTGGTTTTTTTCTTTGAAAAATATTTTCCTACTTTTGGTGACGTGACCATATTTTTCTTAAAAACAAGGAAAATATTTTCGTTCGGAAGGGGTAGGTTTTCTGTTTTCCAGGGAATTAAAATTCCATGTATTTTTTAATATTGTGCTTTTTTTAATCTAAAAAACATAAAGCGCATTACATAAATTGTATTCCATGTGAGTATTGTTAACATTATATAAAAGAATCTAACAACATACTTTTCCCTTTTTCTTTTTATTTCTAGTCATCGATGATAATGTGGATGGTGCTAACAATCAAAATGAGGAGATAGATTTAAGACCAACTCATTTTTTGTAGTGATTATAATATATTCATGTTATAACACGAACCAAATGGACCCTACTTGATTATTATTTTTATTTTTTTTTGCCAACATCATTATTATTATTATTGTTATTATAATACTGAAGATTAGGTTTGAAGTGGGTCCTCTGTTGGATTTATTGTCAAAAATAATCCAAAGTTGAAAAGGAAAAGGAAAAGGAAAAAAGAAGAGTTCTTGGAGGAAAAGGAATCCAAATCCTAGAAGGAATTATCTTATCTTCCAAGCAAACAAAGCCTATAAATAGATGTGTTTTCCTCTTCTTTTATGTACAAGAGTGACTTAAGTCTTTGAGAGAAAAATTGGCGAGCTTAGCATCTTGTGAGTTTTCTTGTAACTCTTTGAGGTTTGTTCAAAGAGTAGAAACTTTAGGTGCTATAGAGTTTGAGTATTTTTCTTGTAATACTTGGGGGTTGTGGGTTGGTAAGTGAAATTCTATATGGTTGTAGCGACTTGAATCATATAGTGAAAAGCTTTGATAGTCCGTAAATTTATCTTCGTTCTTTTATTTTTCCCTTGTCTCATTAAATTCTTAAACAACGATCCTGCGGGCGTAATCGGGGAATCTACATTAATTCCCAACATCCTCTTTATCGCTTTCTTCATTATTCAAACTCTCCCTCTCTCTCTTCTCTCCAACTCGTCCTTACATAAAGTTTCATTTTTCCCCCTTCTTTTTTGTAATTATTATATGAAGCTTCATATAGAAATATCAAATCCTATAAAAATAAATAAATAAATAAATAAAATAGAGTACTGAACAAATTCGAATTCTCAGAGAAAATCTCATTTCAACCACTTATCCAGTAGCCAGTAGGAGGAAATTGAAACTTTGAATCCACTGGAAATCTTCTTCCCTAGTTTTTTATACAATGAGGACATAGGGGAGGGGAAAGAAATTAGACGAGGGGTAGGTGTGGTTCAAATTTGCATTACACGAGAAAAAATAATTTGATAGTGATTAAAAACAGATTGACCAAAATAATTTTTTTAAAAAATCTAGCACCATAAATAATTAAAAAATTAATATCATAGTAGGTTATCATATCATAAATTTATAAATAGACATGTACAATAAATTTGGCTAGAATAATTAGTCTGGTCTTGTAGAAGTGTTGTTAAATTAAACAAAACAAATTCAAAAAGCACAATTAAGTAAAAATTTGAATTCAATTTACATGACAAACTTACATTTTTTACAAATGAGAAAAAAATAAATTATTGTATCATACAGTCTTCCCTAACTCTTAATTGACAATAAAGTACCATAAGAAGAGAAAACATTAATAAAAAAAATGCTTGAAGTTAAAACAAAAGCCATAAATAATTAGAAAATAGTGCTCGGGCTTGAGCTCGCACGAACTCAGCGCGAGCCGAGCCGAGCCGAGCTGAGCCGCTCGTGAACTCACTGGTTTTTTCCCCCTTTGGCTCTTCACCCTCATTAGTCATTATTATGCAATAAAAATGATAGACATAATACACTAATTGTTCAATTATTATTATAAAAATAAAAAATTACAATATATAAATTCTCCTCCTTCATCGGGGCTTTGGGACCGATTATAACATTGTATACAACAAGTTTGCTTGCATACCACTTTTAGTGTTGGGGGGGGGTCGTGAAAAGAAACAATAAGGCATTAAAAATATATATAGTTGTGAGCCTCAAAAGAGCCGTTGCTTGGCAAGTAGCTTGGGGAGCACGAGCCGGATTGCCAGGCCTACCGTGTGGAGTGTGGTACAGCTGCGAAAAAGAGAAAGGTGAGGGGCAAACTTAGAAAACCAAAAAATGGTTGACTATGGCCTCACTCTTCACTCTTTTTTGTATGTATGATATATATATACACACACTAAAATATATTTGTGTTCATTGTAGCTGAGAGTCCTCAGACGAATTAAAAAATATACCAATGAGTAGACGAGTTGCTTGGCACAGCTCATGCTCAAGCTCGTACGAGCCAAAGTATGAGCGCCTTTTGAAATTGACGACCGAGCTTTAGCTCACGGAGTTTCGTTCTGTCGAGCCCGGGCTATCATTAGTGTGAAAATGGTTGGCACGAGCCGAGTTCAGAAAAGTATACCAAATGTGCCCAGGGACGGAGCTTTATCAGGACAAGTACAGTCCATGGACCACGCTCAACTTTATAGCTATCC
This sequence comes from Nyctanthes arbor-tristis, assembly GCA_963692815.1. Taxonomy (NCBI): domain Eukaryota; kingdom Viridiplantae; phylum Streptophyta; class Magnoliopsida; order Lamiales; family Oleaceae; genus Nyctanthes; species Nyctanthes arbor-tristis. The sequence goes on from CAVNYN010208702.1 coordinate 16,502, forward strand.
AATAAGAATTGGGCCTGACCGCACTGGAAATCCAGTCCAAATCTAAACCCATGGAATAAATTTTGATTATTTGATTTAAAAACCATCTAATTTAACTGGGTCTCCAAGGCCTTTTGGTCCATTTAGTTTGATACTGCCAAACCACCTCCGCCAATCTTCTTTTATATAAAGTAAAAAAGCACGGTGTTAACCATTCATGACCGATGTGGGATTAGTTTCCCCACAAACATGCAGCGAAAAAACACACTGCACAAGAAAAAGCTAAGCTAGGAATTTTGCATTGAGAAATACATGTGCAAGCCCTGCCTTAGAAATTTTAGTAATGGAAAAGCTCTTGGAGGGCACATGAGATCCACATGATGATTATGTATGCTACACAGAAAGAGATTTTAATTTAACTCTCTAGAAAAGATTATGATTTATGTCTAAAAAGTCTGCTTCCGTCACTCTCGACCTCTGACTAGACAAGTTTTTCTCCTAAAATTTTTGACCGCACTGAACAAATTTCCTAGCTCAGCCCCGGAATATGCCTTTTTTTATATTTACTTATAAAACGACAATGTAGTCCACATATTGCTGATTGAAGTTCTTGCTTGCCATTGTTAATCCTCCAATTAATGCATTCGTCCCCTACTAGAATTTTGGGTTGGAAACTCTAGCCGAAAAGAGAGAACCCACGAGCAATTGGATTAACTTAGTAACAAGTCAATAATAATTATATTATGTCGTTTAGGACTTTACGAATTCCCATTATATTAAAAAAATAAATAAATAAACTAAATTCTCACCTCAAAAATGTCAACTTTCCACCTAAATTCTCACTTTAGTAGTGTTTGATTGGTTTTTTTCTTTGAAAAATATTTT
>CAVNYN010208703.1:0-14124 GCA_963692815.1 Nyctanthes arbor-tristis
CTGGCCATAGGTCTCGCTGAAACATTGCTGGCGTGGGTTGCCTTCCAAAATTGCGGCTGTGCAGCCAACTTATGTTGCAGCGGATTTGGTTATTGTGGCACTAGAAACGCCTACTGTGGCGAAGGATGCAGGGCCGGCCCTTGCTATACTTCACCCACTGGCAGTGGATCTTCGGTTTCTAGTATTGTGACCGAAGCATTTTTCAACGGGATTGCTAATCAAGCTGGCGGAAACTGTGCTGGAAAGGGGTTCTACACCAGAGCTGCTTTTCTTGAGGCTGCCCGTTCCTATCCAAGGTTTGGGATAGGTTCTGTAGATGTTGCCAAGCGCAAGATTGCTGCATTTTTTGCGCAGGTCACACATGAAACTGGACGTAAGTACTCATTTTCAACTGCATGTTTGCATGAGCATGATAAACCAAAGAAGATATACCAAGCCAATTGACCTAAAAGTTAAAATTGTGATGCACACATATAAGACCCGTTAAAGCAAAGAAAGGGTTGGCCTGGGGGTAGGTAACTCAGGCAGTCGCTTTGGGCACTTGGTCGCAAGTTGTCCAAAAATCGAAGTCGAGTTTTTCTAGATATATATATATATATAGATACACACACATTGAGATAATAATAATAGAATAAAACTAATGTGTATACATTCTTAAAATAAATGTTCCTTAACCTGATGGAGAAACTTTATAGTTTTTATCTTTTCTATCAGTAGTGGTGGAGTTAGCCGAAAAGTTTGGTGGGGGCACAAGTTAATCGAGTAAAAATTCTTCTAAGGACGCAATATAATAAACAATAAAATAAAAATATTAACGAATGAATTAGTTGTTTCCTCTAATCACATTTAAGGTATACAATGAATGGTCTCTATATAATTTTATTGACTTTCTTTTCACTACTTCATTTGTCCCCATACCGTAACCTAGCCACCTGAAATAAATAAATAAAAAGTCCTGTACTCATATTTTTTTTAACCATAATTTTCTATTTGATAAAACCTAATTTTGTATATGATAAAACTTAATTTTGTTATATTCTTCATAGATAAAGTACTACATGGTGATGTACTTCGTGTTCCTTTTTGATGTCTTTACATAATATAACCCCATTCTATCTCTCTACTAGGAAAAACAAAATCAAATGAAAAAAAAAATGGAATTTCATTGGGGGACGGTGACCCTTGTAACTCCCCAAATTTTGAAATGCTTGGAGCGTTAGTTTGACTTTTTTTGCTAACTTATAATATAATTTAATACGGAAAACGATAAAGTTCAATAAGAGTTTTTAAAGTGCGGAAGGCAAAATAGTACATCAATCTATAACAGTTGTCACAAAATAATTGGAGTTTAACAAATATTTCTCCATGAAAGATAAATAGGTTTCCAAAATGTTAGTCCTTCATAATACATATTTAATTGTAGCCGCCGTTTGTCATTTCACTGTCGGCTCTGGAACCTGAAATTTGTTAATTTGAAAGGAATGAGTATTTCATACGAAATACTCAGTAGACTCAAACGCGTTTCAATTAATTCATACAATAAATGGTACATATAGACATGCAAATTTTTCTAGGGTAAACAAACAAGCACCATATAATAAATGCAAGTCCAAGTTCTTAATAGATCTCTCCATTCTTATTCTTATTCTTATATGAGAACAAGCTAAGAATAGCAAAGGCAAATTCCCATTGTCTTCAATCATTTGATCAAAGTTCTCTTAAAAATTTGCAATCTTTGGTACAGATTTATGCTACATTGAGGAAATAGCTAGGTGTACAATCTCAAGTTTTCTGCGACGAGAGTAAGCCACAATATCCATGTGCCCCAAGCAAGCATTAGTGTGGGCGCTGTCCTCTACAGCTAACATGGAACTTCAACTATGGAGCAGCATAGGGTTTGATGGTTTAAGAAATCTAGAAATTGTAGCCACTGATCGTGTTATTCATTCAAGGCTGCTCTCTTGTTTTGGATGACAAATTGCCACGATGCTCTATGCCCAGGTTTTGGAGCTACCATCCGAGCTATTAATATCATAGAATGCAATGGTAGGAATACACCCGCGGTTGATTCTCAAGGTAAGCATTACACAAACTATTGCAATCAACTCGGAATTAATCCGGGCAATAATGTGAGATGCTAACTAGTTAATTAATCCTTTGAAACTATCTGGTTGATGCGAATATATGAAATAAAATACTTTTGAATGAATAAGTCAATGTATAGTTGGAGTATATATAAAGCTTTCAATAATATACTATATATGTTACTGTTATAAACCAGTAGAAAAGAATAGAAAAATAGAGAGAAAATTTGGATAGAGAACTCGTGAATTGTATTTTCATTCACAGCACATGATCTCTATTTATATACATACAAGTATGTTACCCAAGAAAGACTAAGAACACAAGTCAACAAACTTGGAGTAGTGATTAAGAAAACTAATAGCAGCTAGGGTTTAAGGGGTACAATTGTCATTCAATAAATACAATAACCATTTACAACACTCCTTCTTGAACGACAATTCTATATAATACTTGTATTATCGAAAACCTTGTTTGAGAAAAACTCAGTGGAAAAAATCTACCAAACTAAGGAAAAAGAATACAATTGATTCTAATCATTTTTGGAGTATCCAACTGCTGCCTCATTAAAACATTGCCAGAAAAAATCATTAGGATAAAAACTGATCAAAGGAAAAAGAATACAGCTGCTCAACCTGATTTTAGCTACGATGGCTCTCATGCTTAGCCATCCTCATCTCTCCAATATCTTCAATACTTCGAAATATTTTCTGCTTTAGGCAGTGTCAACTCTTCAGGAGTTTTATACATGGGGTTAATATCATGTATGTCACAGATATTTATTACACAAAGAATATGCCTCGTTAAAAACTCACAAGGAAAAAACCCAGTGGGAAAAAATCTAAGTGAAAGAAAAATAATACATTATTCTTTAGATACGTCATCGATGTTGCCTCGTTAAAAACCTTGCTAGGAAAACTCATTGGGACAAAACCTTAATTAAGGAAAAAAAGTACAACATGTACCTCCCTCATATTAATTGGCAATGTAGACAAGAACTTTAAGTTCTTTATATACTTCATCTAAGCATACCAAATCTAAGGATATATTTTCATATATTATCAGTCAAATGAAACTTTAGGTTTCAGTAATATCCAATGCACATTTAATGCTCTTTTAGTATAATTATCGATCGTTATATTATTGAAATTGTGACAATCTACAGGATTGTCCTTTTATCTTGGCCAGTATTCAATTTCAACAATTTTAATGAAATGGATTCATCATCCTTGCTATTTATTAAGCTCATTAGCATATGTAGTCGACTATTATTTCTTGTCGATTCCATCAAGCCTCGGTATAAACATAACTTATCGAGATTTCTTTATTCCAGTAAGTTCAGGTACCTGGACTTCTTTAAGAACTTTTTAATTAATTATGTCTATATACTCTTCTGGAGTATATGCCTCAAAGGGACTATAACATTGATCATTATTTTGGAATTGATCACGTCATGCTTCAGGCATGTCACTAATACCTCAAATCCTCTTATAGGATTTTATATCAATCTAAATTAGAGTATTTAAAATAGTATATCTATTGGCAAATATACAGTCAGTAATCTGAAATGCATACTATATTGCAAACTTGAAGCTTGCACTATGCATGAGAGGATTACAATTACGCATTTCATATACTCGTTACCAACTATCAATTCCTCCCTCCAATGCTAAGAATACTATTTAATTTGAGGAACGGTAAGAAAAACATGAAACAATATATCAACCTTCATGGATGAAGCATACAAAAAGGGATTCAAATCCAATTTATATTCTCAACATTATAATAATATCCATCTTAGCTATTGTGGTAGAGCGACTATACAAATCACGCTTATCAACTTTAGATAAAGGCTTCTGACTGTAAGCCAAATATAAAGGGTGTCATATACTCTATTACCATATTATATAAAAATAATGCTGCAAGTGAAAGATCAACATCACTTAAACACAAATGAATGTTCTCAATTAATGGTATAACAAATAAATTTAGCCATATAATATTATTTTGCTAACCATATGCAATTAATATCTCAAATAATATATGAATAATTAATGACTTTTAGGATAAAATTCACTAGCAAGATACATATGTCTTTTATGACATCTGGAACTTTTGCTCATAAACAATTAATTGAGCAAATATTCTCGCAAACTTCTCGTTATGAATTTGACATGTGACCTCTAGTGGATCTAAATTCATAGATAATCTAGATGGTCACGTGGAGGGTGAGAGGCCTACAGGGTTTCATCCTAAATATTTTTCAGATATATTTGAAACTCAGTTCCAAATAGCTAGTTATTATTAATAGTCGAATTGCCTAAGAACTTGCAGCACATGAGAATTCGTTTAACTAGAAGAATCTTCTATTCTTCAGATGATTCTCGATAATTCTTATTATCAACAGATCGGGATGGTCTAACTGGTTATACCAAATAATAAAATTTTCATAATATTGAACTTCTAATCTAATAAAATAAATAATGTATTAGAACAACACAACTAGAATTTTTTAAGATTCTCAACAAAAGACATGCCACAAAGGAGAATATTGATGATAGATGATTGACTTTATACGAACCATCACTACAGCATGTAATGTGGCATGATCCCAAACAAAGGAGTTTTATTTTTATAGATAATGGTCTAGCAATTAATTGAAGATATTTAATAAATAGTTTTGCAAAACCATTTTGAGTGTGGACTTGAGTAATTAAATGTTCAACTTCAATTTCGATTGCCATACAATAATGATCGAATGCTTGATATCAAAACTCACAAGCATCATCAAGGCAAACTTTCTTGATTTCAGGAATTGGGTTTTTTTAGTTTTATTCTATAAGCAAATAGTCTGGCAAAAGGTACATTTCTTGTAGAATCAAGCCAATATGGGACTATCTAGTAGAAACATCAATTAATACCATAAATTGATAAATAGTCTACATAGTAGTTATATCTGCTAATATATACCTCCATAAATTCTTTCCAAGAAAATTGGAGACACAATATTAACCTTCATACTGGAAGGTCTGATGCCTAGCTTACCTTACTCACAAGCAAAACATGGGAAACTATTTGCTAAATGAAACTTCTAGTTCTTTATATTGTACCCATGTGAATTATCTACCGTGTCATAGTTGCTTATGTATGCCCAAATCTGTCATGCCAAGGTATAAAGTCCTTTCGGTTAATGAACTTCAGGTTCATGACATGGTTTGTCTCAATTGCTTTTATAAATATATAATACATTCCAGATAGTAGTATTGAGAATTTTTCCTTCATCTACTTTCGGCCAGATATAAAGGAATTTATGCAAAAATGTTATTATCTTCGTAATGAGCAATATGAAATATTCTTCAAGAATATCTGTTTACTGTATTTTTCTTCAGGAAAATACATATATAAATATCATATATCCTGCTCTTTAGGAGCACATTATATTCAATTAGAATATGACGTGACCATGTTGTGTTCTTCAAGAATCACAATATATTAATCTTAACAACCTCCATGACTATTAAGAATTACGGAATCATGTTTCTTCACGAATTACGATAAATCTTATATGGCTTTTCCAATGTCAATCATATTCTTTTGGAATATGATATGTAATTAGTGATTCTTCAAGAACCACAAGAATAATATATGCTAAGACTCTTCAGGAGCTAATCATATGCTTCTGAAATACGGAGCATAAATTATGATTCTTCATATATCACAAAAGATAATATTTAAATCACAATAATCTTTAGGCTTATTGATAGATTTTTAAATGGTCGTGTTTCTTCAAGAAACTACGATTAATAATATATACGGACTCTTCTGGAGTCAATCATATTCTTTAAGAACATAAGTCATAATAGTGATTCTTCAGAAATCATAATGAATCACATATATTATCATCATACTAACAATTAAATCAACCAAGAGTTAAATAACAAATAAAAGCAGAAAAAATAACTGTGCTAGTAAAGATTGGATATAAGTTTCTGCCAACATGAAGATACCGTTTATATAGACAATTATTTTCAAAACAAGGAACTTGAATTTGATCTTAAAATAAATGACCAAAGCACTCAAATTCGGCAGTGGCTTTCTGATTTAAAGAAAACATCAATGTTAAAAAATTTCAAATCCACAAAACCCTTTTGCAGAATCTAGAGAAAGAATCAACAATTATTGGATTAAATTAGATTCATTCACCGAAACCAAATAAAGAAATAAGATTTAAAAAAAAAACCAAAGTTTTGAGAGTTCTTTATAAGAATCGGTGGAAATAAAAATATTTAGGAGCGTGTCGTGTCGTGTTATAAACTAGAAGAAAAAAGAATAGAAAAATAGAGAGAAAAGTTGGAGAGAAAACTCGTGAATTGTATTTTCATTCACAACACATTATCTCAATTTATACACTTACAAGTGTATTGCTTAAGAAAGACTTGGAACACAAGTCAACTAACTTAGGGTGGTGGCTAAGAAAACTAATAGTGGCTAGGGTTTAAGGGAAACAATTATCATTCAATAAATACAATAATCATTTAAAACAGTTACTACATTCTTACCCGTACGTTGCATGAGAGGATATCAAATCAAATTATATCTTAATATTAGTGCGAAATGTTAAACAATGCATGATTAGCCGCATTTAATTGTAATATTTTGATTATCTTATTGTTAACTAATATTTATTATATTTTAATTACTCGATATAAAATGCTATTAAGTGAACCCAGTAAGGATGGTAAAAAAAATGACAAACCAGATACCGGCGGATACCTGACCTTATTAAGACGGAGAATACGTGATTAAACAGGTAATTAAGCTGGAGTTGAAGTAAAGAAAATCAGCTCGACTTGAGAATAGATCGGGGAAGGTTATCATAATTTTTGCCTATACTCAAGTTATTTTACAATTTCTTGTCAGAAACAAAAATATTCACAAAGAAACCCCTTTGAATTTCAGAGAGCTTAAATTACACTACTAGGACTGGCCACGAGTTTTACCGGCCTTCTATTTTCAGAATTCAATGCTATTACCGGCCGTCCTTCGCCATTGTCCACGCAAACCCGTGTTCTCTTTCATGATTTCTTTCTTGGAGAGAGAGAGGGAGATGCAGTTTATGCTTGAAGGATTGTCGTTGGGGATATATTGAAAAAATAATAAAGTCTAAATCGGTATTGTTCTTGACATTATATAGGTCTTAAACATATTTTTATCAGGGCCCTTCTAGCAATACATAATACTTTTTTGGATCTTTACATAAAAACCACTCTTAATGATAATATTTTCAAAAATACTCCTAGATTGAAGCTAATTGCAAAAATACCATTTTCCATTTCAAAATTAACCCAATCCAATTTTAATTAAAATTCAATTCTTTATTAGTTATTATTTTCTATAAATTATAATTATAATAACAATTATTTAAAATATAAATTTTTTCTATCAAAAAATAGTTCTTTATATACAGCCAACAATACTTTCAATTTGAAACCACCGTCAACTGCCGACGTAACCGCGCTTCAAAAATGGTAACATTACCATTCATAAAACAACTGTTACCACGCTAAAATTTTTAAATAAAGATAACAATGATAATAAGCCCGATTAAATGGTAACAAAATAATAAAAAAGAGGAAAATAACAAAACGAGAATCGTAAAATAGGAAAATTTTAAAAAAAAAAAACTACTACATGGTAACAACCTCGATAAATGGTAACATATGGAAATAAGCAAAAAAGAAATCAATTGGAAGATAGTAACAACCCCATTAAATGGTAACAAAATGATCAAAAAAAAATAAGTGATAACATATAAAAAAAAAAAACTTGTTTCAGCCACTGGAACACAAATCATCCAACCAACGGAAAATTTAAAAAAAAAAATGAAAAAAAGATCCAACCGCGGGAAAATTTTAAAAAAGATGAGAACAAAAAATGAAACGCTATAGAACTTGCGACCACCGGAACACAGATCCGACTGCTGGAAAATTTAAAAAAAAATGAAAAAAAGATACAACCACTGCTGCGACTCAGCCATTCTACCAGTGAATGCCGCCAACAGTGGCTACGGCAGTTCAGGAAAACGCAATAGCTACTGAAAACCCCAAAATAATGAAGAAAGCATAAATGAAATTAAATAACAACTGGAATTCAGGAATAATGAAAAGGATTCGAGCAATTTTACACGGTTAAGGAGATTCATTTTGAGAATCAAATTGTCTACAATTGAGGACACGAAAAAGGGAATCCCAGAAAATCAGTGTTCTAATTTGAAATTAAAAAGGATTACAATTGGGTAATTATCAGCAAATAATGCGTTATAATAATAAATAGCAAAACACATTGGGAAATACAATAAAATAAAAAAGAAATGATAATAAAAAATTTAGGTAAAAGGGGAAGGGGTATAAATACACTCTACAAGGGTAAATATGCAAATACTTTAGGAGGGTGGTGTATATTAGTAATAAAATTAATAAAGATGGTATATGTTTTAATTTCCTCTACTTTTTTTTAAAGAAATTTAAATGGATTTCAACTTCATCTTTCAGGGCCCTAGATCTATTCAACAAAAAAAAAATCTTTCAGGGCCCTAGACAGTTGTCTAGAAGGTCTAGCCCCTAGCACCCTACTGTTAAAATGAAGATGAGATCGGAAGAGCGTCCTATACATTATACATAAAACACATTTTGAACTAAAATAATAGAATTTTTAATTTATCTCATTACAAATACAAATAAACAACACACTAACAAAATTGTATAAAATACGTTTAATTTTATATTACAATGAATATATAATTAAAAAATATGAAAAATTATTCTACAGTTTGAAAAATTCTTTGAAGTTTACATTCATCGTCGAATTGGATTCTCATCATATTTGCTTGACCCGCCAAAAATCACGTTGAGTTTTACACTATTTAGCCATCCATTTATTTTTTTTTTCAAATTTAATTTATTTGTTCTAGAAGTGGTTATACCTATACCACCACTTTATATTTCCACCACATTTCAATTGAAATTGTAGTCCTTAATAATAGTCATTGTTAAAATTACATTCCTAATATTTTTTTACCTCATATTTTTATTATTAACATTCCATTTATGTCAATTTTGATGATTACTTTTCAAAAATTATATTAGTCAACTTTTAAATAAAAAAATTCGTCACATTTTTGGTTTAGTTATTATTTTTCTTTTTTTTATATAAAATGCGATGAGCAAATAGATTATTTTCACCATCTTATCACGTGTTTTGAAAGAAAATTATTAGCAAAGATATAATATTTGCTAACCGGTTAAAAGTTGAAGATGAGAAATGCAATCAAAAGATTATGGACATAAATATTATAATTTTAAAACACTAAGGACTTCTAATACAGTTAACTTATGGTGTATTTAGTAAAAGTTGTAGTACCAACATAACCACCATTACTAATCACACCATAGTTTTAAATTTTACAGTTATTTACTAAAAAGTCAAAGATTAAATGACTTAAATAACCTTATATATATAGAGCTAGATCTTTGATACATTACAAAATAAAGAGTAGTGATATTTATCTAAAATAGAGACTGGTATTAGTCTAATTAACATTTTTACATGGGAGGATGTGTGGATAATTATAAGTACATGGACATATCCATCCATTGATCACTCAATGAGAAAATACTAATTAAATTAGAGATCGGATTCCAATATAAATAAGTAACATTATTCCAAAATAAAAGCTTTACCTAAATAAATTTATCTTTACAACAAAAAACCTAAATTGAATTTTTACTACTCCATAATTGAAAACCTATAAAAAAAAAAAGGGAACATTTTACCTAAGGACATGATTTCTAAAGTACATTTATAAAACTTTGAGGGAACCACTCAGAAGAACCTGATTTCTAACGAGGACAAATTATTGTATTGCACCTCGTCTAAAGAGACACGTAAACATTGCTCATTCAAACAAAGTGGTACTCTGACTTCACTACTGGAGATACTCTCATTGTACAATATATATGTGCAGTAACATCAATTCTATATATTAATTAAATAAAAAGAGCTGCGGTATATTTGTACCGTAGTTTTTCAGCCAAAAGATCTATTGGTAGGGAGACATTTTGTTTCATATTGTGATAAGCTGTGTGGTATTCTAAATTTTTCAATTTTTTTATTCATTTTGCCTTATCTATTCACCATTTTAAAATAAGATTCACTATTAAATTTAATAGCTGATAGATAATTATCATCATCTAATTGTTTAAATTATAGATAAATTTGCTTATCGAATTGCCTAACATATCTTGAAATTTGTAGCTTATAGTTAATAGAAATTAAACATATATATATCGTTAGTTTAAGTTAATTGAAAATTATAATTGCAATTTTTCTTAATTTTTCCTAGTATAAATGAATATTAATAATAGCGATCATTTTATATATGACTACAATTTTATGTATTATTAATTTATTTAATCTTCATGTTATCTGACTTTATTGGTTTCAAATAAAAAATATTTTCACAGTAGATGTAACAGCTCAACAACCAATTATTTAATGCAATGCCATTTATCTAAATTAATGCAAGAAAATAAAATGATATTTATTTGTTTTAAAGATAACAATTGAGTTAAAATTTGCTGTAAACTATAGTTATTTTAAGATAAGAAGAAAAAAATTTCATTATTATTTGGTTGATGCTAAAAATTAATTATTCTTTATTAGGTAATGTAACATTATAAAATTTCACTATACAAAAAAAAACGATTATGTAAATTTAATATTATTTATTTTTTTAATTAATTTGATATGTATTCTTCCCATGTAACGGACGGGTAACTATCTAGTTTTTAATCTACAATCTTAGGTAGGCATCAAATTACAAGAGTTCTTGCCCAATAGTTTTCTGGCACCATAAATATTCTAGTGATATTCATCCTATTCTCACCAATTCACCAGTCGAAAATCAGATCTTCTTTGTTGGAACCCTAATTGATTTGATTTATTGGAAACTTGGAGTCTATTTCTTATGAAGGAAAAAGATCAGCCGCTATGAATCCCTATTCTACCAATTAAGCGTCAAAAGCATCGATATTAGTTATGTTAAATTTAGTTATCCACGTAAGTAATAAAGTGCATTTTGAATAATTATTAAATATCACATGTGCAAGTCAAATTTAACAACCACTGAAATGTAACATAAAATGTGCAAAATAAAACAAAAATTAGACATGAAAATGTGACATGAATATGTAACATTATACGTGTGCTCTTCCGATCTCATTAGATAATGAATATATATATATATATATGTTCAACACCCAATAGAATTGTGCTACATGAGAGTGTCACTTTTTCATGTTAATGCTCTAGTCCAGGAAGAAGTTCAGGAAAAGAGAGAGAGGAATAAAAATAATTGGTCTTCCCGGCCCATTTGTTTCCTATTTTCATTAATTTTCTTTTTCTTGTAATCACTTTTTACTCATGTACATCAATTTTTCCTCACTTTTTTTTTCATGTCACGTGTAAAGTCTAAGAACACACTTCCATCTCAACCCTCTCTATTGCTATTGTATCATTACTTTTGAATTTCTATCTATCTTTTTTTCGTTTTCATTTTTCCCTCTTTTTTCCATATACCTACTTTCATACACATTCAATTCAAATAATCTTCTCTCTATCTCTCTCATTTTCACAACCCGATGACCTTGGTTAAGCATTGGATATGCTCTAAAATTACTCATAAAATCCACTGAAGTCCAAGTATATATATGTCATTATTTGTCAAAAGTTATTGGTCAAACTTTATTTTAAATAAATAAAAAAGAATTTTTTAAGAACATTATTAAACTCTAGTACAACGTTAAAATTATCATTAAAATTAACAATAAAGTTAATAACTAACTAATTTTTTTTAACAATTTACTTAACACCACCAATGTATGTACTTTTTCGAGTTGTTAACTAACAATTTCACTAATAACCTATCTTAACACTGCCACTGTAGAAACTGGGCCATTTTAACGTATTTAAGATATTTAAGAGAGTCTTACAACGAAATTTTAAAAATAAAATCATGATTCAACACAAGATTTGATAGAAATTAATAAGTAAGTTAAGAGGAAAAAAGTGAAGTAAATAATTCAATGACGTGAATACAAAAAAATTGTAAAGATAAAAGACATCAGAGACCATTAAAATGTAATATGATTAGTTTAAAAAAAAAAATATATATATATATAACGTTAATATAGCCACGCTTAATTTAGAGCCAAATAATTTGCATGACCCAATACTAGCTGCGAACTAGGCTTCTAATTTAATATCTACATCTAAAATAAAAAATTCGTAAATATATTTGTGGATTGCTTCATGGATCAATAAAGTGATCCAATCCGTGTCACGATCAATTCAGATAACAGTTCATTTTTAAAGAGTAATAGTAACAATTTTTGGATGGGTCCATTTAGAACATAAGGTGCTACCATCACCGAGACTTCTCTTTTACGAATTTTAGAGGAGTGTTACTCTCAGACAGCAAGGTGGAGGGAATAGCCCTCAGTGGAATAATGCAATTAATAGCCCTCAGTGGATCACTAAAACGAGTCATTAAAAAAGAGATTAACATAAGCGCAAATCTTGACAATTAATAAAAACTAACGAACCGTGAAATTGATTGTTACGCAATTTCCAGAGCATAACATACATACATTGTTACACAAATCAAAACTCATGGCAGCAGTGTTGGCGTCTTGGCGATAGGGACGGCTAGGGAAGAAAAAATGTACGAATATAAAAATATGATCTACATTTTTACATAATTCAAAAGAAAATGACGTTGGTTCCTAATACCGAGCCCACATAATTATAATTATAAAAACATAAAAGACCACTTGTAGTTTCATGAAACCGTTTGTGGTTTCTTGTATTTTTAATTATACCCATGTGAGTTCTATAACAGATATCACTTTGTCTCTCTAGAAACACTGTAATATTGTAATATATATATATATATATATTGAGAGAGAGAGAGAGTTTAACATACGTCATTACACAAGCTAAAAAATAAGTAAATACAAGTGTGTTAGATTGGCAAGGATTTTCCATGAAAAATGAGGTTTTCCACCTAAATTTCTACTTTTATGGTATTTGATTCACATCTTTTTCTATCTTTTAGTCACATGACCACATTTTCCTTGAAATTGAAGAAAATATTTTCTTATGGGGGTGTAGGTTTTTTGTTTTCTAGGTTATTCATATTTTTTCTAGAGAATTTCGCTTTCAATCAAACACGTTGTAATTCATTTTCTATGGATCTAATTACTGGTAATTCAAATGACAAGAAAATATTTTCTTTCTAACTAAATTCCATACTTATGGTCAAACGCAATACATATGTTTGTGGATTCCCTTCGAGGTTGAATAAGTTGAATCGATCTTGCCCAGGTCAACCCCTATAACGGTTCTCAAATCAACAGTGGAACATCACTAATTCTTCTCCTTCGTAAGTTTTAAAAGAGTGTTGGTCAGAATAACAAGAAGACGAGATAATTCCTCGCTTGAGTAATCGAATGGAGTATATAGTATTGTATTGCCTTGGATCACTAAAAAAGAGATTGACATAATCGCAGATTTTGACAATTAACAAAAAGTAACATGCATGGCTGGTTCAAAAAAAAAAAAAAACTGGTGATATTATGGTGTCAAATATATAATAATATATGAATTCTAACACACACTTGTACAAAATTCACTAAGTGTAAATAAAAAAAGTTGTGAAGTTTGTGTTGATATAGTTCAAATTTTATGCTATTTATGAAGCATTTTTCCGAAACGAGAGAGTTTTAATATGATCATAGATGAAAAGGTCAACAAGTCGATCTGATCCTGATCTTGATGTTGACCAATATTGTGATCGACGTATCACTAGGCAATTCAAGGAACAATTCACTTTTTCGAACAATAACGATTTTCGTCAACCCGTCACTATTCACATTGTTAATTACAAATTAACCATCACTAATAGATCGGAAGAGCGTCGTGTAG
>CAVNYN010208704.1:0-39430 GCA_963692815.1 Nyctanthes arbor-tristis
TTTGGCATCTATATATTCCACTGGATTTAAGATTACCATTTTCAGTGTGAAGTTTGTTGGACATGTGTACACGGGGAAGGATATTGTCAAGTATATGGTCTGACGGGCTAGGCCTGTCATCCTCAATGGCAAATCGACAACCCGGACAGCCGGGTCTATTAGGCGTGGTATGTAGAGTCCTATTTTGGATCATTATGAAAATTAGGGGTGGGCGTTGGGGCCTGGACCCAACACTGACCCGACTACGAGTCGGGTTTTAAAAATAGAACATGAAACTTACCTGAAGTGACGAGCAACCCAACCCAAACCGATTGGGATGGTTCGGGTAGGTTTTGCGGGCTGGGCAGATCCGTTATGCCCGAAAACTTGTGCTAAATTTAAGTTCAAAGCACCGCAGAAAGAAAAAAGTGAAAATATCGTATAGACACTTATAAATACACACTCACCTAAAATCAAACCATAAATAATATGTATACCATTAGCCATAGTCCATAAATCATCATAAATATAATTCATAAATCATATGTTCATAACCATAGTCTATAGTGCAACAACTTTCTTCATATTCTTTTGAAATTCCAGGTCTAATAAATTTGCTTCAATGTGACCCAACAATTTATACATCAAATCAATTGCTACAAGTAAACATTGCAAATAATTAGTACACTACAATCTAAAAAACAGAAAAAAAGAGAAGTCGAGTAGAGAAAATAACTAGTACAATGTATGCCACAAAAAAAAAAAAAAAAAAGAACAGTAGAGCTCAAGCAATACTGTGCACACTACAAAAAAAAAAAAAAAAAAAAGAATAGCCCATTTTTGTAGCAACTAGTTACCTAGGGCTGAGACCAAGAGCAACAACTGGCAGAGTAGCGGCGGCCAGGAAGTTGCGGGGCCTGGGGACTAAAGCAGAGGCGCAGGCGGCGGTAGCAACGTATGGAACTTGCTAGGTTTCTATTTTCTATTTCAATTTTGATTTTTGAATTGTAAATTCAAAATTCTTCAATCTGTTGTAACTTATCAATAAACCTGTTCTAATATGTTTTCTGAAACTGGTTAAATCAATTGGTTTAAACCCGAATTGGTTTAAGCAGTTAACTGAGCCAGGTTTAACCGGTTCAGTTTCTTGGCTTATGTTGGCCCCCCAAACCGCTCACTAACCCAATCCTTCAAAAAAGGGTCCCAAACCGGACTGGTTTTTCGGTTTTGCAGTTTCAGCGCCCACCATTAATGAAAATAATGTGGCACATATACTTCACTATTCACTTTGTTTACGTCTCACATGTGGGTCTTCTTTTTTTTTTTTTTTTCTCTTGATCACAATAACTCATATTTCGGTTCTTATGTTAAAAAGAGGGTGTCTCTACTTGTTCATTTTTGTTAGTGCATAAAGATCGTATTAACGTTAGGGTAACTGGTGTGGAACTGTGGATAGTCCCTCACTTTTGCCTTATTTGTTCTTGTGGTCTCCAACGTTGAGTTTGAGCTCGAATATCCTCAACATTGAGAATGTTCAACTAAACGACATTTGGTGCAGTTACGACGGTAGATATTGTAGCATAATATTAGCCACTTATGTGATTTGAGTTAGTTGTAGTAATGTGTTAATATTATACTACGTACATCACTTTTTATCGCCGTTACAACTTACAACATTGAACTTTCAGCACCTGAATTACAATTTTTGTCTTTAATGTTCATGTGGTGATCATCTATTTATCTCGTGACTACTAATTAATTCTACAAATCATGCTTAATAATAATTAATATTACACCAGTTAAGATATTATTTTAAAATTGAATTATAATTTACATCATGGTTAGACGAAAAACAGAAAGAAACATATTCACCTCATATAAGGATAAATTTAATATTTTATAGGGACGAAAAATTTATGTGCCGTAATTTTGAGAGTGTTTTCTATTTTAATTTTAGAAAACACATGATGTTTTCCTTCCTTTATTGATGAAACCTGACCCAATTTCTCGCTATAACAGTCACGACTTGGGGTCTGCGCTTACATGGAGACTGATTTAGCGTCGCTGGCTGTAGTTCAGGTAATCTTTGAACTTCATTTTTTAAACTGATCAGGTATTTTTGTGATTGAAGCTTCCATATTTTTTTAGAAGCCAACTTGTGTAATTTTTTGGGTGATAAAGCATGAAATTAATGATTGTTACGGGGTACTTGCTTACATGGAGAATTGACGCCAAGAAAATGATCTTCCACAGGCCAAGAAAATTTACTGCACAAGAGTTAGGTGGAGATTATATATAAAATTTTAATGTTCATTAATCCCCCGTCCTTTTTGTATGGCTACAGATCGATGTAATTGTAGGATTTTATCCTTCTTTATTTGTACTGGTGTTTGTTTGAATGATTAATTGTGTAATGACGTATTCGAGTTCAAATTGCTATGTAGAAAGATTACTTTAGAAGGACAAGATAACTATGCGCGACTAATTTTATTTATGTAGAATTATTACCATTCATATGCCTTGATTATGATCCAAAGCTTCTAGCGCTCCCTTTGGACATAGATCCACGCTCCCACTTCACTTTGCCTTCATCCAAAAGATCGCTTGGAGAAAGAACTTGAATCCTTCCATTATCCACAACAGGTTTATAATTATAATTTTTAGATGCCTATAAATCAAATTAATTATCATATCTCATGTTTATCTATTGAAAGTCTCGATACTTGTTGTCCCATGTGTATCTATTGATTTTAAATTGTGAGCAAATTCATTACAGAGAGTCAAAGTAGTAACACGTTTTCAGTTTTCATTTTCGAAAATAGTTTTCACAAACGACAAACAGAACATGTTTTCAGCAAATTTTAAAACAGAACAATGAAATCAAAAAACAAAAAGGTTTTAAAAAGTGAAAACAAGAATTAAAATACATATTAATTCTTGTTAGTATATATTCTTTAACTTCTCTATTTTTCCAAAAATTAAAATAAAAAAAAAAGACAAAAAAAATACTGATTTCTATGAATCTAAAGCTTTCTACCATTTAACTAATTTTCCATTTTGGTTTTATTATTTTTACTGTAATTTTCTTTTTTCTATCCAAAAGATCTATATTCGTAAAATATTTATGGGGTTGGCCATAGAAATCATGAAGCCATTGCTGACAGCCAAATTTTGCATTTCAACAGTTCAAACTCACACTTATAAATTTTTTTTTTCACAAACCACTTTTTCCTCACACATTTCAAATTTCAAACAATATATCTCTTTTGATCAAAAAAGGTAAAATACTAACCATAAAGAACAAGACTAGGTTTAATTATATGTAAGAGAAGGAAGGGGAGGAAGTCTTGATTAAGTTGTTTGAGTTAGTTGTCATCAGTTAATGAAAAGTAACAATTGAATCAAACTTTCATATTGATTATAATGAACACTAGATGACATACTAAGAGCATCTACATTAGTAGTGCTAAAATAAATTGTTAATAAAATTATTAGTTAACAACTCAAAAAAAATCTACATTGGTGTTGTTAAAATAATTATTAAAAATATTTAATTTAACAAAAAATGTTGTTAATTTTATTGTTAAAGTTAACAATAAACTTAATACTTTATGTGGTATTATTTCTTTTTTTATTTGAAATAAATTGAGATTGACTCACTCTTTGACTATAAAATTGGTAATTAACACTGCCAATGTGAATGCTCTAACTCTCTCAACCGTTAAATACATTCATAATAAATTCCATTTAGGGCAACTGGTTCTTTCACGGACTCTGCAGATTGGATTGGGACGTCACTAACTTTTATTCTTGATGATGTTCTGCATACTGACGCTATGAATGAATAATTATCTTTATTTCAAAAAATAAAAAATGAAAAATAAGTTCCATTTGGTAATTAAAGGGTTGCAAAACAAATCAAAGGCAACGTTTTAATGACGTAATACACCTATCAATCGTGAAATATATAATGTTCTCAAACCCCCTATGTGCAGAGAACATTTTTCACTGCACGGAAGCAAAAAAAAGTTGGGTACGAATTGAGATTTTGGTGGTCTCTATTGCTTCATGGTCACGAATTGATTGGGCACTCATAAATCCCATCAACAAGACAGTGAAGCTTTAAAATTTACCTACCCCAACAACGTTAACAAAAAAATTCTATCAAATGAAATTATCAATTCAGTGACCTTTGTTTGAGGATTTAATAACAAATAATTTATCTATCTATTCAATCTATGCATCAAAACATGAATTCTGACATGTAGAATAACTTAACTATTATCACTGGCTACTTATCGATGAAAAAAGATGAATCCTATTTGAACAACTGAAATTAAGTAAAGCATCATCACAACATACCTCTAATTTAACTAATACGACATTAATAATAGCAGAACTAGTCGATAAATGATCTCATATGTGATCATAATGGAGATCACATGTATAAATTTTCAAAGAAAGAGAGAACCCAGTATCTAGAAATCATAGAAGAGTAAGCAATGAACAAACACTTGATGGGTGCTTTATATAGAGTTTTGATAGGGGGGGGGGGAGTCCAATGGCTTAAAATATCATCTTGAAAAACCGAGGTTTTGGGGATAAAATCATCATCGAAACTGAAAGGCTACACGTTGTTGGACACCTGGTTACATAAGAACTATTCAAATGATGAAATATCGTTACTTTTGAGATTGACAAATCTTTTCAACTTTTGATGCATCCAATTAACACTATAGACTTTTATCCCGTGTTTATCACTATGATAATAGTAATAATTGGTTGAAATTGACACCTCTTGATAAATACTATTTTCCATTTTTTCTCGGCACTACAATAAATCAAACAAATAGCAGCGACTTTAGGACCGATTGTCACCGCTATAAGCTAACATCAATGATTTTTAACAATGACCTGATTATTACTATAGACATGTATATGTTGCCCTATAGTGACGACATTTCCAAGCTGCGACATGTTATAGTGTCGACTCCCTGTCGTCGTTGTAAATTTTAACTTTTTTCCCCGTTAATTTTTTAAAAGAAATTATTTTTCCAAACCCACATCTTGGACCCAACCCAACCCGACCCGCCAACTAGACCCGGCCTAGCCCGCTTCATTTCACTCCATATTTATTTTACAAGCATGAGGATTCAAAACCCCTGATCTTGCTTCCACCTCCCTTGTGCCTCACCATTTAGACTGGATGAATCTTTAGCTTGTACTTTGTATTTTTAATATATATTATATAGATTTTTACAACTATAGTGACGAATATCTCACATATAGCAACAACTTATCGTCGGTAAAAACAAGAGACAAAGACAAAAAATATTCCCACTAATAATATAGCGACGACATTTACATGTCACCGCTATAGGTCAAGACATATAGCGGCGACATTTACGTGTCGTTGCTACGATCAAGAAATATGGTAACGAAAAATATTTTGTCCCAATGGTATCTATTTTTAGCAACGATATTAGGCTATAGTGGCGCTATAACCTACATACAGGGTCTCACCCTCCATCATATGATTGTCGCCATAGATGGTATTCTATAGGGACGCTTCGATTTTCGTTGCAGATCGGAAGAGCACACGTTGTTGCTCATATTTCTTGTAGTGTGGGTCAAAATATTTGGTTGTAATGTTGCATCTTCACGAAAATCAGAGCTTGGTGCATTATTATGGGACCAAGCGTCCAAACCATCTTTAACAAGTTCCCGGACATTAACAAGTTCCTAGAATAGGATAGATACCTTCTGATCAGCACTGACTAGTACCAATCCATGAAAGATTTTTGTTTTGGTTAACTTGGTTTAAAATTCAACACGTAATTGAATCGGTATAAGTATATATATAAAATGAACAAAATATCATATGTAACTCTCGTGCGACGCTCAATATAAACCAACACATGAGTTAGCAAACTCGGAGATATTGTTTGTAGTTTCAAACTTACCCCGAGCTCCGAGAAACATGAGTTAGTTGCTCCAACGTGGTCCATACCTAACCTAGTTATTTTCTGTGTCTGACTCAATTTTACCTTCTTAGCTAGCAACAAAGCATTATAGTCTTTAATGATCTTAACGAGCTTTCATATAAAGTAATCGAAGCATTATGCAAAATTTAGGGTAAATTTTACAAAAAATCCCTAGTCTCTGCAAAAAGTAATAATTTCACCTCTAATAGGTCTCCAACATTTCAAAAATATGCACAAAAAGTCTATTTATGTCAATTTTCATTGTTCACTTTTTCAATAAAAACAATTTTACTCTTTATTTAAATAAAAAATAAGAACATAAAATTTTAAAAATTTATTTTGATATCTCTGCCACTTTCTCTTTCACACATTTATACATATTTATCTATATACCGCTTTCCCATCCACACACTTAACGCAAGCTATATGTACATTAATCAATATATTAGATTTTCCATTCACTTATCTAACACAACCACAATGTGTGGGTGTGTAACATATATATCACTCCGCATCTTACAAAATTATCATGGTTTTGTTAGATAGTGTGTAGTGTCCCTGTGCTCTATGTATGCATTGTGTTCCTGTTAAAAAAAAATTTAAAACAATCATAGTTAATTTAAGTAATAAACTCTCTGAAATTTAAACCTAAATAAGCAATGATAATTGATATGTGATTGGTATTCAAGTCATAAAAATTAGAACGATTAAAAATGTATGAATTTTTCTTGCGAATAAAATTGAAGTCGAATTATTGGTAAAAAGAAGAAGGATTTCTTTCCCTTTTATTTCAGCTATAACCCGTCTCGTTTCAAATTTTTGCATCTACATCCAGTTAAAGATGAGAGGTAAATCCCCTTTACATTATTGTTCGAAGTACTATTTGGAGGAACTTAGGAGGGTAACTAATTAATTAGAGAAAACAACACATTCTTTCATTTTTGTATTTAAATCTTTTAGATTTTTTGAAATGTTTTTGTACTAATTTCCTTTTAGTTCATAGAGGTGTTATTTTGTAAACATATAAATGTGAAAATATATAGAAACTACCCATATGGATATTTTGCTTATATTTTTAAAAGGTTGAGAACTTACAGCCTTGAAAAAATGTTAAGGAAATTATTACTTTTTGTAAAAGTAGGGGGCCTTTTGTGAAGTTTACCCCAAAATTTATTAATTGTCATGTCTGACTTTTAGAAATTGATTGAAAACCCAAGGCAAGCCATCGTTGTTGAAGCTGAATAGTAGCCTATCTTTCATTTACTCAAAAAAAGAATGATTTTGAAAATTTTCTACTTTCCAGCGCTCTTGGAAAGTATTGTTATGAGGCCTCTAGCCTCATTCCGGAAGTGTTAGAAAACTAGTCTACTAGAGAATGATTTTATGTAATTCGGTGCTACTCAACTGACGTGGTATTTCTAGAAATATATATTTAAAAAAAAGAAATTAAAATGAGAAAGACAACCTCGAAAATCAGCCATTTGTTCACTGACATTGCCATATCTGAGAACTCCTATGGGGCTTAGGTCACATGATAGTTTTTGCATTACGGTTATTTTAGGTTATAAAAACAAACTGACATGTGAACAACGCCAACCTATGGTTATGGATTAATCTTCCTACTGAAAATATCTCTTACTAGACGATGTCGAGTAGGATTTATGCCTCGAGACACATGGAAAATCATTGGGAACTCAAATATATGTTTCATCATCTATGAGTTCCACCCGCGTGCGGGTTCCCAATATCTTACGCCTCATAATAGTCTCCTATCACATGTTTAGCGGAAGATCGGAACTAATCTTTAGACCTACTCTAAGACTTCAAAATATCATACTCCTAACTAATCAGGAATTCACATGTTAATAGGGCACTCCTAAGTATTAGGAGAGGATTATGGATTTTTGAGTCTATACCTCTCTTTGAAATTCTTCGGTTGTTAGAAAAAAAATCAAATGTTAATTCAAAAGCCCGAGTTTATTATTTTTAATTTAAACCTAAGGCTTATATGTCAGTAAGCTCAATTGTAAGTAGGCCTGACTGAAAAATAAATAAACAACTACATAATATTCTTTTTTCCTTTTTTTTAGTTTTTAGTTAGTGCTTGAATGGTCACTATTTGCATCTTATGCATAAATTTTACTAAAGAGATAGATGAGGCTCTTATTAAAGATCGGAAGAGATAGATGTCTACGTGGCGGAAATCTAACGAAAGCGGTCCCTCTATTTATAGGGCTGCTTTTGTTAGATTTCCGCCACATAAGTCATAAGGTTCTTTAATAAGAGATAATGCTCTGTAGGTAAAGCTTTATAGCTGGATCGGCTATGCATGGCTTCACAAATTATTAACAAATTCTACTCAAAATGGCGTGTCAATCTGATGGTTGGAGGACGATATTATTTCATGTTCCAACAAATCCTACTGAAAATTATGTGTCAATCAATCCCGTTTTCTCAACATTTCTTTACTCTGCCGCCTTCAGCATTTCCGTCAAGACAAGACAAGCAGCTTTCAAGACTTCTATAAACAAAGCTACAATAAAAAAAAAAAAAACAAATTTAAAAACCAACTTGTGGACAAGTTAAATGTTTCGTCACCCATTCAACTTAGGCTCTTGTCTTTATTTACTCATCAAACTTTAAAATGTCAAAATTTATTCACTGAATTTTATAAAGTATAGTCTGTTACTCACTCATTAACTTTTAATTATAATCTTTGGATGGAATTACTAATGTGGCTAACGGAAAACATAAGTGGCGTGTATTACTAGTTAATTATGCCAACTAAGAAATCCTTACCTGACATGTAATCAAACCCATCCCGAAGATAATCAAACCCGACCACTTCTAAAAACCCATTTAAAATTGATTACCCCTTAGCAGCTATTCAATATCCTTGCAACAGGTTGAGACGGCTCAGCAAGCAAATTTGTGAACAAATGTAGTAATACAACTATCATTCCTTCATAAAATTTCCCTTGTAAAAACGTGATTTCTTTGAAAAAACGATCAACACAACTCATGAGGATTCAATCTTCTACTCAATCGCCAGACATGACCTTCTTGGGAAAAAGATTAGATTTCAGGTTAAACAAATTGGGTTAGCTTACGGCTGCCTCCAGTTGTAGATGTTATTGAGGTGGTTAGATGGATACAGAGGTGGAAATACTTACAAAGTCCAACGTAGAATATAGATAGAGAAACCATATATTTTTGTAGAGAGGGGAGATATGTTCTTTACTGTATGTTGAATGCTGTAGAAATCAAGAGGGGGAGACTATAAGAACAAGAACTTGAGAATTATTTTTTTAGAAAAGGGAAAAAAAGTAAGAAAAAGGCCGCATTAACCTTGCTGGAAAATCATGTTCTAATTTCTTTACCTATTTTAAGTTGAAATTCTGGTTTTAAAGTCATGAACAAGAGCGATTTTGAGAGGTTAATGGGACATCTGCACCCGAGCCCAATACTAGTTGTTTCTTTTATCACAATTTTATTCGTTAGATGACATGTTACATGGTCAAGTTAACAGCCGTTTTATGCCACAAATGCATTTCGTTTGCTACATAAGCGATTCAAGTCAAAAATTATAACGGAAGGTTAACAAGTGAGTAACGGACAATATTTTATAAAGTTCAGTGGGTAAATTTCGACATTTTAAAGTTCAATGAGTAAATAAAGATGGTAGTCTAAGTTGAGTGGGTGTTGAAACATTTAACTCCCTTGCGGACAAAAACTTCTATTACCAGAAGTTGCATATATCTGCAGATGATTTAAGCCTCCTAATAGGCGGTCTCATATAAGTCCATCCTCCTCCTTCAACCAGGTTGCAGTCATTGTTGTCCAATGTGAAAATCTGACAGCATAAGCCCAATGTGCTAAACATGTCTTAAACCTTTCATGCCTCCGCCTACAACCAAGCACCGCCATTTCTATTACCTCAGACCAAGAAAATCTTAAGAAGTGATTGGTGCCCCTTCCTGTTCCCCAAGAGACTATGGCTCAATTTCTTAGCAAAAGAAGCCTTAATGATTAAGCAAGAAACCTGCTATATAAGGGGGTTAATCCTATCCTCATGAAAATCCCACAAAGTTTGAGCTTCTATCGTGGTTATACCCATGTCAGAACTCGAAACGAGTGACAATGCTCATTCTTTCGAGACCTACTATTGCTGGTTGATTCGTCAAGAGCATTACCTGGAAGCCCTCCTGCAAATGATACAATGCAACGAAGGAAATGAGCTCCGGTGCAAGGAGCTTATTGAACAAGTCTTGGTTCACTACAGGCGTTACTATGAAGCAAAGAAGAGAATGGTACGAGAGGACGTGTTTCTTGTTCTCTCGCCGAATTGGTTAAGCTCCTTCGAACACAGTCATCTCTGGATTGGTGGGTTTAAACCTGCACTAGCTTTTCGCCTTGTGATCAATAATGTCTCTGAATTGACACAAGATCAGTCTCAGAGGATGGGTGCATTAATGGCGGAGGTTAAAGAGGAAGAAAATGAACTTGCTGATGAACTAACTAATGTTCAACGGGGAATGGTATATCCAAGTCAGATATGCCAATTCAGAAAACTTGCCTTCCTTGATTTTCAGTTCATAAAATTCTCTGCTATGCTCACAAATAAGTACTTGCACTAATTCTTGCAGGAGGCGGTATCAATGGTGGAGCTGGGGAGGCACCTCGGAAGGGTCAGGAATGGGAGTGGGACAAACATGGAGTCGACAATTGAGATACTGATGCTGTCAATGGAGGTTCTGATAGAGGCTGCTGATTACCTAAAAAGAAAACTGTAAGAGAACTGTTAGATATCCTGACACCAACTCAGGGTATAAGGTTTCTAGCAGCCGGTGCTCTACTGCAGCACAAACTCCACAGGTGGGGAATGCAGAGAGATGCCGAGAACCAAAGAAGCAACACCGTCCTCTAATAGTTCCGACCCAGCCCCCCTCGTATGGTCTGTCTGTCTGTCTTGTTTCTGATCTAAGGGAATAATAATAAATCTGAGGGTCGCTTTTGATGTTTTAATTTTTGTTCCAGTTTCCTAGCGTCTGTCTGTGTCATGAAGTTGTGGGTGAAGAACGTTCAGTTTGTGTGTCTGTACAATGCATGGCTACTCCTTTTTAGCTGTTCTCCAAACAAGATCAATGTGAGTGCTGTGTGCAGTTTGTTGCCAAGAAATAGATCACATGGCTCTCAGATTGGCCTCATGCGACAAAAGAATATATTATTTTCTTTCTCATTTTTCCCTTTTCATGGAGTTGTCAGGGAAAGGTTCTGTGTGACACACAGAGACTCACAGTTTCGACAGAAGCAAAAACAACTGCAGTTAAATGGCATTATCTCAGAAAAAATAGGTGGTTTGTGATTCTGAGCTTTCTGCATCAACTTATGGCATTTTCATGAAAATCGGACACGCTTTTGAGTCACCATAACTACTCATCCATAAACATATCAAAACAGAATGGCTTCATTCAGCAATCACGTTTACAACCTGATGCTTTATTCCAAATTTCCAATAGCAATATGTTAGAAAACGGGGAAAAAATGGTAAGAGTCGAAAACTGATACGAGTTATCTGCAAAACTTAGATGTATGGAATGGCGTGAACTCCATGGAAGAAATGAATTAAGCAAATAGAAGTTATTATAGATGTTAAAATTGAGTCTATATGATAGGGTTACAGTATTCAATCTAACCTTCAAAATGCAACCACGAAAAGATCAAAGTGTTTTCCTTTTCCCATTCATACATACAATTCTCAATCCCAGAGGAGTTGCTTGAATGGATTAAAGAATAATTAATTTTACTCCCGGAAGCTCTCTTGCTTCAAGCTGTTGTTTGGCACGTTTGCGAGCAGCTTCCTCCTTTTTTATTTGAGCAATCTTTATAGGAGTCCGATCCAAAATTTGGCTGCGTGGATCTATTATGATTCTCTGGAGCGAAACTGCATTCTCAATTAAGTACATGGCAAGCTCAGCATCACTTGTGCGTCCATAATAGCCAGCAATCTCTACAGATCTAAGGTATCGAAGGGGACATTTTGCAGCCCTCCTTATTTTTCTTCTCCTCTTCGAGGGCGACATCCATATCAACTGCAGGAAGGACAAGACAGTTTATCCCAAGTCCAAATTGCATGAGTCAGGAAGATCTTATTATCTTTTGAATTGTAAAAGGACCCTAGAAGGCTGAAAATTTGTCGAACATAAAATCTTGCTAGTCAATTAAGTGTTTGTAACTAACTCAACCAAGAAAACAAGGCCAACAAGCATAACAATTACACAACAGAGGAATTTCTGAATCTTTCTGCTCATCATGAGCCTCAAAATAATTGAAGAATAAGTAAAAGAAACATGCCTACCTGAACAACAGGCTATACACAAAGGACAGTTTCTAGCTTAATTTATATACAGTGTTTATTCTGCATCATAACATATCTTCCTCTATCAATATTACACAAGGATACTGAACAGAAAAAGAAAAATATCGAACTTGATTGATTACGTTCTGATGGAGAAAGCTAACTTGTCACTTAAGACATCCAGAGATGCACTTTCTAAGTTGAGGTTTAGAACTAACAATAACCATCATCTGAAAGAAATGTATCAGTAAATATCAAGGTGAAATAAAAAGACGCAAGGATAACCGAATTATAATTCACTAAATCAGTGCTAATATTTCGTGACCACTTCCGGTTGGAGTATCACTGCCAGTTACCATATCCAAGATCCACAGTCAACCGAAATAGTTTTAATTACAGTAGAAAGTTCAGACCCACACCCACTAAAGATACCTTATAAATAAAGGTCTGTGAAAATAAAGTACATGTTTTCTCATATTGAGAAATGCCAGCTAAAGAACATGAAATTCCCAAAGCAAATAGACTCTTATCTCAAAAGGTTGTCTCCAGTGTGGCCCTGGCCAGAAAGTCGTCTCAATAACTAATCTCATTAGTAAAAATCTCATTAGTCTCATTAGTCGTGAAACTATATTCGATATCCAGAAGGTAGCAAAAAACGCAGAAAAATTTGCTGATATCCAAACTAAAAGTGATAGAGCAAGAGGAGAATACTTTAGAATCTATCTCATTAGTAACTAGGGCTTTATTGATGAGGATGCTGCCCAGTGAAACACAGAAGCAAGATACAAAGAAGAAGGATCCAATTCTCCAAAGTAGCCAGGTTCAGTTTCTTAAAACATGGAAAATTTTTCTGTTCACTTCAGAATGCACGATTTATGGCCATTTCAGTAAATTGGATTTTTTTGTATGTTGTCATAAGATGTGTTTATGTCTACTTGCAGTCATAAGGAATTTCTAATTTTCTTTAAATTATAAGTAATACTATACTATGGAAGCATAGATCAACTTGCTAAATGAGAGTTTCGGGATAATGTAACAATTATTCTCATCGCATTAAAATAACAAACAAGCCAAAACCAGATCTCTTTTCTAATGATTTACGCTTATGAATCTTATGACTGATACTCCAAATAGTTAAGAACCACTAAACCGAGACTGTTGCATCTGCTAGGTTAAATAACGCACCTGCATCACAAATCTTTGCAAGTAAGGGCATGCTCTTATGAGGGAAGTGAATTCAAGAAGACTATCGTCGTCCCATGCTCCAACTTTTAATATTAAGTGCTTCAAGTTTGGAAACTCGGGGAACGCAAAATTCTTTATGTTTTCCTGAAAGATGAGGACCAATGTAAGAAACTAAGAATCCAGATTATATATTCAGTAACAAACATAATAAATAAATAAAACAA
Source organism: Nyctanthes arbor-tristis (assembly GCA_963692815.1). NCBI lineage: Eukaryota > Viridiplantae > Streptophyta > Magnoliopsida > Lamiales > Oleaceae > Nyctanthes > Nyctanthes arbor-tristis. The sequence goes on from CAVNYN010208704.1 coordinate 13,731, forward strand.
TAACATGACTAGTGTACTCACCTCAGGACGATAAATATCCAATGTAAGAACTTCTAACTGATGCACACAGCAAGAAACCTGCCCGAAAACGTTATTTTCCAAGCCCGAGTACCCCTCACCGACTGATATCTCATCAAGCATAGGAACGTTTTTAAGAAGCAAATTGATTGCAGGGCCCAAATAACTGAAGGAGACGAGGTTCACATCAGAGATCTCAATAGATTCAATGCCCAAACAAAATACGAATTCTAGGTGCTTCAGTTTAAGCATTGGGCCGCTAACTTTCACATTGACCAAATCTCCCGAGCCATGAATTGACAGATATCGAAGAACTTGACAGTTGGACAAGAAATATGTCAGTGCTTCTTCACTCACATTCACACATTTCAAAGACAGAGCTTCAAGATACTTTAACCCGCTTAATGTACATGGCTGAATTCCGGGAAAACTTGAGCGGATGTGTTTCAGTGAAGATCCTTTACATTGACTCAAAAGCTTATGTGGGAAAACATAATTGCAAATAGACTGACGAAGGGTTTCCCCATTTTCCAACAAATCCAACTCGAGCCTCCGGACCCTCATGGCAATTGAAAACTTAACCCAATTATCGAGTGCACATTTGGAACTCTTGTCCAAATCAAAACATATCCGGAACTCATTCATTCTGGATCCACTGTGCTGCCTCAGGACTCGGTTCACCCAGTTAATATATTTCGGCCTCTCTGAGCTTCGTAGTTTCGGATTTTCAGCTATTCTTTCCAATGCATCACTGGCATCAAAATCTAATGTATCTACGTGTGTCCACAAGTACCTCCACCTTCTCGATAAATAGCTAGTGGCTGCAGCTTCCTTAAGGGATAATCGAGATATTATGGAAACAAGAACATCATCCGGCAATGAACTTATATAATCCTCGGAATCACACTCCTTGGAAAAATTAAAACTCACCAACATCAGAGCAGAAGAAAGGATCAACATTTTTCGCAAACAAAAAAAGTGGGTATCATCAAAGTCATATAATGGTTTCTTTAGTTCATATATCATGATTACATACTGAATTACACAGGCAAACTAGTGAGTGCACATATCCACCAAATAAAAATAAATAAAAATAAAAACAATAAATAATAATAATAATAATAATAATAATAATAACAACAAAATTGATGATTGGAACAATCAATTTTCTGGTGGAAAATCAGAGCAGACGAACTTACCCTGGGTGCTGTGCCTGTGAGTCTGGGTCTTTTCCTCATTGCAAGAGATTAAACAAATTTTCTAATTTTTGGGGGGTTTGTTAATCGCGATTGATCTGCAAGCTGCAAAAATTAAGCGAAAAGGTCATGAAATTCATGGGGGACATTGGTTCTTCCTTCGTTACAAGTGTGTGTATTGACGTATATATCCATGGGCGCCTGCATAACTTGGTTTGTGATGGGAAGAGGCGTAGTACCTGAGACCGACTATTCATTCAAAAATGGCATTCCAAGGAATTGCAAACCTGTGAAACGATGGTGATATGTATGGTCTTCCTCAATGATACCAATTTTGTTATTTTTCTCCATGTATATGTATACTAAAATTTTTAATACTTTCAAAAATAATAATAAATTACCGGCTGTGGAGAGGTTTTATCCCTTACAATAACAAATAAAAAATAAAAATTTATGCCTCATATGTCATAAGCTTCTATGTAATGTATGTCATGCCCTCAAGTAGTACACTATTAGCAATAATAATAATAATAATAATAATAATATACTGTCGGGAGGACATGTCAATATTCACACATTCATGTGACAATACATGATTGGTTGAATTATGTCCTACCTTTTTTATTTCAACCAATCATGAATTTTTTTTTTTTTAAATTTCAAACACTTGTGTATTGTCACGTGGTATGAGATATGTTGACGACATATTAAAATTTTTGTATGCATTTTTTTAACTTCAATTGAGGGGAAGTTGATTTGACTCAACTCGATGCAACTAGCTTGAACCCTAGTTGTCACACCCCTATTATTTTACCACATGGTGTTAAGTTGTTCCTTTAGGCGATAGCGGAAGCTTTTAATAGACTTTTAATGGAACAAAGGCTAACGAGGGTTGTGACATATCAATCAAACAAGTTTCATAAGTTTTTATTTAGATGGTGATATTATTAGATCCCTTTTTTCACCTAGGATTATGTTATTCATGAAATATCTTTTTGTATTTCAAAGAGATGTTTATACTCCCAGAGACATTTTGAAGCCCATCTCATAAGAAATTCTTCTTATGTTTATTAATTTGATTGCATGAATGGTTTCACTTGAAAGTATATGTAGAAACAAGCTTGTCAAGAGTTAACGTCATAGTAAATATACACAATCCATTACATAAAAACTATTTTATACATTAACTAACCATATAGATGATTGGAGGTCTCTACATGAAAAATGAGAACCCCAAACTAAACAAAAGTTCTAATTATACCATTAAATTACATATCACGTCTTTACCTTATATTTCATACATTTATATATTTATGCTACCATCTCTATTTCCTTACTAGACTAGTATTGTATTAGAATTAAACCAAAAACATTGGCTTGTCTTTTCAAATCATATCATAGTGAAGGAGGGTGAGGGAATAGGCACAATATATATTGTACTGATACGAAGTCCCTAAGTACGTCCGGAACTCCTGTGTATCCTCATAGTAAGCCCACATGTCAGTCTCAATCATATGCATTATCATACTTACATCATGGGAGAGTCTCTACTCCTCGGCTTGCCTCTTATAAGTTCTTCGATAGATCATCTATAAAAAAAAGATAAAAGACATTAAATGAGTATAGAATACCCCGTGAGTAATACATTATTTTGGTTTACCATAATGTTATAAAAAATCATTCCATGTCACAAATTTAAGAAACATTAGAATGCACAAACCTTTTTAATGCATTATAGGGCTCCAATTACTAGAAATTCCTACTACCCATGGCCCCTTATTGCCTTTCAAATGCCAAGATGGCAATGGCAATACAATAGCTTCATAACAAATTTCCGATTGGCCTTTACCAGATTGCCAATCATTCGTTACTCCATAGCAAATTTCCACACTACTCATCTTATCTTGGAGTCATAGCATAGATCAAATCAAAGCAAACAATATAAAATAGGTAGAGGGGATCTAGTGATCCTTATGCAAGAAAACACTTCAACAATTTCCAAAATACATGCTTGAAACTTGCTTGAAACTTATGCATGCCAAAGGAAACCAAAGTAATGAATTCCTCACATTCGCTCTTATATTTTTAAAAATGAGTTGGATGTTGGTAAGTGACAAAATACCTCCAAATCCTTGGTATATTCAAGCAAAGTAGCCTTTAGAATAAGGGTTCTATATGTATATGGAAGAGGCCTTGTTCGAAGAGTTAAGAGAGTGTTTTTGAAGGTCTTTTGGAGATGTTCAAGTCCTTGCACAATTTATGGACGAATTTTGCTTAACTATTTCTTAAAAATTCTTGGGTTCCACCTATGATAAAATGTCTAAATGTCCCTAGATAATTTATAAGTAACCAATAATAATGGGTCTAATGAAGGCACAAAAGTTCATCTCCTCAAATCAAGTTGCCAAGTGTGCTTAGATTTATTTCATGTGAGGAAATCTCAATGTGTCCAAGTGTCCCTTAGATTTTTCTATACTTATTGCCCAATAGACCCCTCAACTTAATGTACTCCATGACTAAGTCTTTGTGCTTTCTACTACACTAATACAAGTGTCGCATTTTCGATTTAAACATTCTTTCGATTTAAACTCGTTACCCGATTACACTTTGTCATTCCTATGGCCATCCTACTCACCGATAAAATAGTCAATATTAAATTCAATTTATCTTTTCATTTTTCGTCAAGGTAAACATATTTACAAAGTCTTAAAAAATGACACAACCTATTATTCAATTATTAAGTTTCTTTATCAATTACTACTAGTTAGATAATATACAAGAAGTGAACCAATTATTATCCCAAGAATCTCACTATGGAATTTTTGAATTTTTTCCTCGGAGTGTTACAATAGTAGTGTTGGTTTATCTTAAGTCGAAAATATCTTAAATGGAGTGCTTAGCTTGGTTCAAATCTAAATTGAATTCGACTTAGATCAATTCAATTCACAGGGATTTAGAAGTTGTAATAATCGATACATACACGTTGTTCCTAATGTGTCCCTATTTATGGGAAAATGGGCAAGTACCTTTTATTTTCAATGCAAAATAGGTGACCAATTTGATAATTTATTTGTCAAAATAGTGTATCTAATTGAATTAAGAAAATTTGTAATGTTGAATCCTTTTGGAGTATAGAGAGTTAGAATTGGGGGTATTTAGATTACATACCAATATATCTTCATCATTTAACTTTCTTGTACTTTAACCTAATTCTCAAATTTTGCTATTTTAGAAAGAACTATCATATTAGAAAAAACCTTGCCTCTTTGTATGTTCTCGAAGTTTGGTACCCAAACCCTAGGCATGGGGAGACCGTTCATGTTGAAATCTTTTTTCCCCATATGTAAAGAGCCAAAAACCTTATATCTAGAATATGATAACTTAACCACTGCACTACTTATTTGAGCTATAGTTCATATTGAACTTTTTTTTTTTTTTTTTGGGGAAACAAGTTCATGTTGAACTTCTAACAAAACTAATAATTAGACCCCCCCCCCCCAAAAAAAAAAATTGTATTGATGAGGCAATACCTCATTTGTGTTCATCTATATGCTATTGCATTTAGAGTAATAGGAAATATGTACTTGTGCGCGCCCCTTGGAGGTAAGGTTCATATGTCCCCCTCTATGTATTTGAGTTCCTTCTATTAATAAAATCTATACTTCAAATTTGAATTTTCGAGTCGAGGTATTTCTTTAAAAAAAAGTGGGGGATACGTAATAGAATATGTTCAATTTTCTATCTTGGCATTATCAAAGATCAGTAATTCCAAACTTGATTATACCCCTTTATTAATTCTTTTGATTGTCTAGTGAAAACTATGTCCCTGAACAAAATTAAAGGAAAAAAAATATATATATTTGCAGATTCTTCACATTACAGTTGGAAAATTGCTTCAATTTTTGAAGCGTTACAGAAGAAGGTATCTACCCTTCCGGTCGCAATTATGTTTGACGTAATAATTATGGCTAACTGACACTAAACATCTCTACCTTTGACATGTATTGTATAAAACATCCTTACCTATTAATTTTTGGCATTGGTTGTCCTCAAAACAACATTTCTTTGCGCAAAAAATCCCTTCCATTAAATTTTACAGTTAAGTAACTGTTGAACAACTAAATAGACAAAAATTCAAGGGCATTTTGGCTTATCAAGCATAAAGTATTTAATATTTTGATATGTATGAAAATAACTAAATGGTTAATATAATTTATATACACCCTAAATTACTCAAAAATAAAAATTTCTAGTTCTCAAGTTAGTCAAAAACTGTAAATTGTTTGATTTTTCAATGAAATTGAAAAGAAAATAATAGTAAAACTAAAACAATAGATTATGCTAAATAATCAAAATGTCCTTTAAACTTTGTCTCTTTAAGTTTTTAGTTGTTATTTAACTCTAAAACTTGACGATAGGAACTTTTTGTACAAGGAATGCCAAAAATTGATATGTAAGGATGTTTTGTACAATAGACATCAAATATAGAGATGTTTAGTGCTAATTAGACAATAATTATTATCCTTTAAAGAGTAAAATAAAAAATACCTTTTTAAGGAGAAAATACCATTAAAACATTTAAACAAGGTTCGAACTGTGGCTTAGTGGTTAAAATGCTTGCATTTTTGGGCGGAGGTTTTGGGTTCAAACTACACTTGTCCTGCGCTTAATTTCCTTCCCCTCTCCTATAGCCTCCTTGTACCAAAAAAAAAAAAAAAAAGAAGAAGAAAAATTGGATTCTTTTATTTTTAGGACAAGTCTCATGCCATATTATCTTTTTTTTTTTTTTATTTTTGGCAACCATATTATCTGTTTTTAGTAATACGCTAGTGTATAACTTTTCTTTTTGTACCCAAATAAATCTAAACTAGACTTTTATCCCAATAATAATCTATATATTAATAATAAAGGAAGTTTTCTAGCGTTGTAATTTCTCGCCTATTGTCTGGCGTTTTATAAATTTTTTTACTTCTTTTTATTTCTTCCCTATTTTCTGTAATATGGATAATTAAAAATCTATTTCACATTTAAAATTCTATATTTATTTTATTATCCACTGTTTGAATAATTAAGAATCAGAACTCTATATTTACTGAACTCTATCACTTTGTTTGGAAAGACCCTATTTGTTTAAAAATTTGCCTGCACAATTTATTAGAGTTGATTAGACTAGACAGTGGGTCACCAATTGCAGAGAAATACTGGTCAAACTCAGAGAAAATTACTAGACTACCCTCTATCCTAATCTAACTCAAAAGTATGTTAAGTGGTACCTTTATCTTTTGTTGGGTAAAATAGGAAGACCGGGCCCCTTTGGTGCATTGTCAGAGCACCTATCAGTCAAAAAGTTTGTTGGCCCCTCGGTTGTCTCCCTCAATTTAAACAGAAACTTGTTTAAATTTCTAAACAAGCTGGGTGTACATCTCATTAAGAGTTTAGATAATTAAAAATCCCTTTCAATAATTAAGAGTTTTATATTACTCGATTTTATATCTCATTAAGAATTTAGATAATTAAGAACCCCTTTCAAGAATTAAAAGTTTTATTCTTATTGTAGTTTCTCATTATTTATAATTAACTTAAATATAAAATAGCTTTCATGATTATTTAAAAACTTTCTTACTTTAGGACTCTATATTTACTAGACTATATATATATATCTGCATTTTATCATTTATTCTGATTCTATTTCTCATTATTTATAATTCAAAAATAGATATCTATATAACTTTCTGAATTTATCAATTAATTTTATGTTTATCTTACCTGTGTATTAGGTATCCACAAAATGAGGGCAATTTCATTGATTCGAATCTGATTTACATATTAGATACTTATGGTAATTTTTTTACATTTTTTTAAATTTATTCCCTACTTTTGTAATTTAGATAATTAAGAATCTATTTCACACCTATTTTTTGTATTTATTTTATTATCCATTGTTTGGATAATTATATACATAGTATTAAATCAAAACAAAGGGCGACTGCTAAATTAACTGTGTATCACTTTTATTATATTTAATGTATGTTTGATTGAGACTAAGTATATATTAATGTTGAATTTTCTTATTGTTGTTGTTCTCTTCGTGCAACGCACGGACAAGAATTCTAGTAATAATAGTAGTAGTAGTAATAATAATAATAATAAATCGAAACTAGACCAGAATCGATGGCAAAGTGTTCCAAAAAAAAAAGAATCCATGGCAAAGTGTTTATAATTGGGCCTTAGTAGGAAAGTCCCGAACAAGTAAATTGGGTCAAATGAAGTCATCCATAAGCAAAGTTTGCATGTCATTTTAGCCCTTTATTTTGACCCGATCTGGTCTGCATGACAGGATAACGGGCTACTCAAAAGAATGTGACCCATTCTCCGGGTCGTGATAGATGGATCCTACCCAGTGCCGGTCCTGTCAACTATTGAGGCTAGTTTCTAAAAAACTAGACCCTCGTTCATGTAATATGGTTAGTCAGAGATTAGTTTTGATCAACTTGAGTTTAAAGAAACTTCTTTATCCTAATGCCACTGTAGCATGTATGGTTAGTAAGATTTGACATACAACATAAGCGTGTGGAAAAATACGTGATAATAGTTTCCACATATTATATCATTTCAATTGTTCTTCTTGCTCCATCTAGTTTGTATAAACTCAAGTTCATCAATTTATTATACAATTCCTTTCCATCAACGTCCAAATGCCCATCGTATGTCAAATATTGCTCACAATTCATGCAACACTTCAACACTTCATTATAGGCCGTAACCTCTCTATATCAAACAAAAATGAAAAAAGTCTTCACATATAATTTAAAGTCACTTAAAGTATCAAAATTTCTCCCGGCTTCCTCAACATAACACATTTCAAGTATGTAGTGATTATTAAGAAGTATTTGATTTTAGTAATTTGGATGACATGTAATTAAGGCTAACCAGTATGGCTAAATGAGTTCAAAAGAAAAAAGAGAGAGATCACAACTGTTGGTTTCATCCTTTCTTGTTTCTTGTTTTGTTTTTGCAAACTCACTTAGTTCTTGTTTCCATACTTATCAAATTCTTTATTTTCAAAATTGTGCTTTTTTGGGCTCTTTCACTTATTGTCAAGTTAGAAAATCAACTGGAATCTATGGGTTCAGAAATCAGGTGAGAGCAAGACTGAGATTTGAGAATGGCCAGCTGATTTGGGATTTTCGATTCATATTCATATTTTAAGAGATAAGAGGCGTTCAGTATCTAATGGATCTTTCCATTCTAATACTCCATCCCAGAGTTATCAGTATTTATCAAATATGTTCCTATCTAACAGAACACTATTAGATCAAATGACAAAGACATTATTGAGAAAAAGATGGCTTTGCCCAAATGAAATGAAAATTAGATTCATGTAAAAAGAGAGAGATTTCACATTCCTTATCTGGAAAGATATGAAGCCATGAAAGAGGGATTAATAACATAATTGACTGGGTGGTAGAGTTGTGGAAACGTTTCTTTCTTCTATATTTTGGACCTTATATAACATCCCCGAAAATTTAACCCCAATTGTGCTACGTGGTCATTAATTTGGAAACTATCGCTTGAATCATGTTAGAAGACTTCAAGATTTGCGGTCAATTAAAGATGGTAGTCCTTGATTGACATAAATGAAAGTACGAGGACTTAACTACAAGGCGACACAAAGTACAAGGATTTCTTGAACAATAAATGAATGATCCACATTGGGCCACACAGCCTCGCAAGGTGTACGGCGTCAGGTTATGCCACGTGTCGCAATGTCATTGGCGGAATTCAAATTTTATTAAAACTAACTCAATTCCAATTATTATATATAGGCCCATTGGTCCTCAAACTCCCCAAAGCAACCAACAATTCCCTTTCTCTCCCAAAAAGCTTCCAAATTCAGATCGGAAGAGCTATGGTGGGATGAAGAATAACCCAAAAAACTCACTAAAATACATATTTGTCTCTAGAAAAAGAGTCCTTATCATATATAGAAAGATTATAACCTAAAGAATAGCTTTGAATGAGGAATTTCCAAGCTTTAATAACACTTTTCTACGTAAGGGATGTTTGGGTAATTTTTGAGGTGAGTAACTATCAATTTGATGCCCTTTTTAACATTGATGATGTTTTGAAATGCTAAGCATGTATTTGATTAAAACAATGAACATAGATTCTGATGCATTGAAAAGAAAGATTGATATATTGCATTTTGAATCACTAGTTGCTCTACCCGTTTTGTATCTATTCTGTCCTGCTCTGTTGTCATACTAGGAGTCATCTAATGATATCGAGATGGGCGACGATTAGTGTGGTGTCTACTCTATATCTGTATTAATCTATATGGAATTCCGGTAGGGGTCAACCGGGATTCAAATGTGGATCCATTTGATTGTATATGGCCATGATTGAATTGATATGATTCTTGCGCACACCACGGGTAGTAGTCTAACTAATGATAGGGCCCATCTGTGCATTGAAAAGTTCTGTGCATTGAATTACTTTTTGGAAAATAAATCTTTCAAATAAAAGGTAAATCAAAGGGTTTTGTTACTCACTGAGTACTTTGTACTCATTCCCTTCCTTACTACAATTTTTGTAAATGATTGAAGCTATAACATCTGAAAAGCAAGGTAAGCTTGGGGTTGGATCGTACTTGTGAAATGGAGTAGAGTTGTGCATGTAGTGTAAATCTGCCTTTGAAGCTACTATGAATTTAATGGTTTCATGCTCACCTCTATAGTATATATGTTTTTACATCTTATAACATATAAGAAAATAGTGATTTATAATCTTTATATTGATTTGAACTCTACTTTTCCTGTAAAAGTTTTCTAGTGACTTGGTGTATTTTAGTAACCAATAAAATATATTTATTAATACAACTTCTTGTGTATTTTATATATTTTCTTGAAAAACCTAGCTTTAATGTTTTTTTAAAAGTTTAACAATTTGTTAGCTTAAATAATTAGCTTTATATATTAAACTCTGTAAGATAAGATAAATTAGATTGTTCTACATGTCATGTCCCCACTGTTTGAATTAAAACTTTCACTACAGAATTTATAAATTAACATAAGATATTAGATATTGGAAAATTAAGGGGGACGTGACAACTTAACTCCTTGGAACAATATGTTACTCTAAAACACAGAAGAGTTGAAGGCGTTGGTCAGTCGTGTGGCAAGCTGAATTTTTTAAATTGAATAATTGATTAATAATCTTGAAGCGATTGATTTTGGGTCCAAGTGAGTTAAGCTAGGTTAATTACCTCTTTATTAATTCAGTTGCGGATATTGGGCCTTCAATTAAAGAAACAAATAGGGTGTGCCCTTAAATTTTATTTTGGTCTCCAAAATGGATTAATTAGACAAATCAGCTACTTTTGGGACCTCATTGTAAACATTTGATCTCCATATACTTATCTGGGAATCAGGTCACCCAACGCACCCCATCCCAATACAAAACACCTATCGCTTCTATTGTCTCTCGCCACCTCTCTCTCTCTGTCTCTCTGAAATTACATTCGATCATCATCGCCACTGATCGGCCGCCTCCTCCTTGGCAAACCTTCAAAAGTTTTTGTTCCTTGTACCCATAGACAAGTGCCGCGTTCCACTCCACTTTTTTTGCTAAACCGTTCCATCGCTCTATATAATTTTCATTCTTCCTCACAATTTCAGATTTGGAATAGGGGAAAATTTTCAGTTAATCTAAATTACTTTGAGGGTATTTTAAGGTTTGCACTTATGAAAACAGGGAAGGTTACGGTGCTGTTTCTAGTGTGTTTTGCGGTAGTGATTGTAGCGGGATGGTGTCAGGGTGAAGATGGAGTAGAGAGAACAAATTTGGCTGCTCAAAATCTGAAAGAGTACTTCTAAAGAAAGGCAGGATGCCAACAATAGAGATTGTATTTCAAATTAGTGTTTCAAATTAGAGTTTTTTTTTCTTTAATTTTGTTTAAACTTTTGTTTCAAATTATATTGAATCTGATTATGTTTCAATTCAAAAATACTAATATGATTATTTGGACGAGATTGTATTGTTGTGTTGAATTAGTGTTTCTAGAGAATTAAAGTTTGAAAATTATTGTTGAATTAGTATTTCAAATTTGATTGTTTCTAATGAGATTAGCGTTTCAATCAACAACTCGTCAGATTAGTGTTTCAACTCAAAAAAAAAAAAATTAATTTGATTCACATAAAAACAACCTTATTGTGTTGTTGTGATTCAATTGTTTCGGCGAATTGTTGTGTTGACGTGATTAGGTATTCTGGCAAGTTGTTGTATTTGCTGTGACTTAGTATTTTGATGAGCTATTTTTATTGTGACTTGGTGTTTTGGAGTTGTGTTTGATTTGCCTCGATGTTTTGACGAGTTGATTTTATTGTGACTCGGTGTTTTGATGAGAGATTGTTTTTATTGTGACTCGGGTGTTTTGGCGAGTTTTTGTTGTGTCTCGGTGTTTTAGAGTTATGTTTGGTATATTTTGGTGAGTTATTTTTGTTGTGACTTGGTATTGTGGCGAGTTGTTTTTGTTGTGACTCTGTGTTTTGGAGTTGTTTTTATTGTGACTCAGTGTTTTGGCGAGTTGTTTTTGTTGTGACTCGATATTTTAACGAGTTGTTTTGATATGACTCGGTGTTTTAGCGAATTATTACTTATGTGCTATAATATTGTGATATTACAATGTAGAAACACTTGAAATAGCTGATTTTTTTTCAAAAAAAAAAACCTTAATGAACTTCAATTTTAAAACAATATAAAATTTTTTTGTATTTTTGAAGTTATCCCTTCCAAAATTGACCCCTAGCTTTGTCGAAATGAAAACTTTGGGCCCTAAATCGTTATATTGGGCTTTAAGCATAACACAAAAAGTCCTCCTCTCACTTTAGGGCTTGAGGTGACTGTCCGGTTAGCCTCATCGAAGGACCACTCATAATGATCCTACCCTATCCACTTCAATTATCTAGATATTTTATTTGTAGGGAAATTCTATTTTACTATCAGGAAATGCTATTTAATTATCCTAACCTATTTAGGGCATCAGACGACTCAAAAGGCCTCCTGTACACATAACCCCTTATTATTGGGAGATCATGAGGTTGGCCCCCTGATCTCCCAATAACAGGGGCTATGTGGCAGGAGTTACGGAGATGCCTCCTCTCTATAGAATAACTCTTAAGCAACCACCTCGTTGGACCTGTTATGATACTACCTGGTTTGGTTCAAGAGTGATGATGCCATTTAATTATCAAGAAATGTTACTTGTAGGAAGTTCTCACAAAACCTTTTACAAAGTAAAGTGACTTCATTACTTTAGCCCTGTGCTCTATTTTGTGAAAAATTTTATTAATATTTCCCTACAAATAGTAAGGCGCTTATTATATAAACTAAAGTTTATTTAGTATTTTTACTTACACTTTTTTTGAGTACACGAAAATATTATTTAATATCTAATAAAGAAAATGTCAATTACTCTAGAGTTGTGGAATTGCGTCTCCAATCTTATATATATTAAAATAGGATAGTGGTTATATGTAAATTTTTCCCGCCAAAACCACTATTTTACTTATATATGAATCTTCTTTTATTTATTTTATTTTAATAATAAATAATATATAATATACATATTTCCAACTAATTAAACTTCAAATTAATCTCTGATATCTTATATATATGTTTTTATTTATACACATATATAATATGCGTAATTATAATACATAATATATATAATAAAAGTTATATCTTGGGGTTAGATTTTAGAGTTGAGATATTTTTTAAAAAAATAAATAAAATAATAAATAAATAAATATATATATTTCTACTCTACAGCTTATATATATTTTTATTTTATATGCTTCTAATCTTATATGAATTCTCATATTAATATATATTATATACATATATAAGTTTGGAGATCGCAAACTAATATCCAATCTTATATAGATATATATTTTTCAATTCATACATACATTCTCTAATTTAATTTCCAATCTTATACTAATTTTATCCATTTGTTTTATATATATATATATAGACACACACACACACACATATATATACACACGTTTTTCCAAGTAATTAAACTTCAAATTAATCTCTACTATTTTATGTACATGTGTTTTTATTTATACACATATATAATATACATAATTATAATATATAAGTTATATCTCGAGTTTGGATTTTCGAGTCGAGATATTTTCTAAAAAAATAAATAAAATAATAAATATATATCTCTACTCTCCTGCTTATATGTACTCTTATTTTATATACTTTCAATCTTATATATATTCTCATATTAATATATATTATATACGTAGATAAGTTTAGAGATTGAAAGTTAATCTTCAATCTAATATAGTTTTTTTTAATTCATACATATATACTCTAAATTAATCTCCAATCTTATACTATTTTTATCCATTAGTGTTTTGTATATCCATTATGTTAGTTTCTAGACTATCCTCAAAGAGTTTATATTTCTCCAAAGTTCTAATATATAGTTGACAGATAAACTTCAAGTCTTGAATTATTAATTCTTTCCTATCATTTCGATTACATGCCTACTGGTGAGATTAATGACATGATAATAATAACAATAATAATAAAGAAGTAAAATTAAATCAGTTCAAAACTTTTACTTTAACTCAATTGAATGTGATAAACCACATGTTATAAAACATATGGCTATATGTTTACTACATGATTTAATTTATTATTTTTTGTGGGAACGTATATATTGGTAAAAACTTAAGTTGAGGGAATACAACAATAATAATATTTGATAGCGATAATTTAGAGCAAAAATAAAAAAATTAATTTTAGGGTCAAATCATGTAGAATTTATCATTTATTGTAATATTGCTTCCCTTAGGTATTTTGTAATAGGAGGGTGAGTATATTAGATTTTTTAGAATGGATTTAGTGAATAGTAATTTCTTTAAAGAATGTATGACACTATATGAGACACTAAAAATAATTTTTCTAAGAATATATAGTACGGAATGAATGTGGTAAAGAATGCAGTCTGATAAATGTATAACATCTGCACTCTAAATGTGTTATTAGAGTTCTTATACTAATATTTATTGAACAAAGATTTGGGTGTAGAGTAATTTTAGAGTTATATAAATTTTATATATGCTCTTTTCCATGGTTTTTTTAATTTTCATATTCAACGTGAAATTAAATCTATATTAAAAAATTCTTCATTAATTTTCATTTTATTAATTAAGAGTATTATTCTATGAATGGTAATTTAATTAACTTTGTGCTAAGTAAAAAATTATACACAATAAAATTGTAATTATTAATAACATAAGTATACGAGTGAACAATATGTAATAAAATTATAATTATTTAGTTCTTCAAATTATCACTCATCTTTTACTAATTATTTCATTATGTGTAACACACACATATACAACTAGTTTAGATAAAAAGATTTAGTCCTAGTTTAATTAGAAAAATAATAATTAAAAAATGTAAGTGTAAGCAAGTTGACTAAAATACAGGTAAATTGCAGCAGAAGTTCCCAACCTTTGCATTCATCTATACTTTCGTTGTCTACTTTTGAATATGGACCAATAAGAGTGGACAAAGGTGGACAAGTTGATGCAAGCTGTCCATAATCTTGAAGTGGAGATGCATTTGTAGCGTGTAGCATGGTTTTGTGTGGTGGAGATACGAGAATAATTTTTTGATGCCCCCATTGCAGATTCTAGAATGGGACCTACATTTTAGGAATTTCAACATAATAATGTTTTTTTTTTTTTTTTTGAAAAGTTCAACATAATAATGTTGATGCCACCATTTCTTCCTGCCAAACTACCCACCTTCCAAAGCAAGCACCCAACAACACAACCCACACGATAATACCTCTAGCAAAGAGATAATATCACTTTTAACATCTTGTTGAATTTAACATTATCCCGAAATTCTTTACTAATATTCCCTGGTTTCGAGTCACCATCCCATCCCACCTTAACAATCTCTAATTTGGACAAACAAAGAAATAACAATAATCAAAGACATACAAGAAATATAGCCTAAACATTCATGTTCAAGTACAAACTGATCTTAACCACAGACTTTATTATTCTCTTTAAGCGAGACGGAGGAGGAAAAAGCAAAGGCAAGGATTTGAATCGAACATAGAATAGAGGCTAATCTTAGCCAAACAAACCATCTAACGCAAAAACTAGCAAGAATCCAGAACGACTCAACGGTGGTGCCAAACGTCCAAAAAAATTGCATATTCACAAATGAGAAGAATGTAAAAATTGGCCAGAACTGTGCATGATTCCACCATTAGTCCACTAGCTTGATGGTATATGTTCAGAAAGCCAGATAAAGGAGTGGATTTTTCTTTGATGCTTTTGATCATCTTTCTTTCATTCGAATGTGTTGGGTAATGCTATTAATTCAAAAGTGCTCATATATGAATAAAGGATTACTTAGTGGATGATTACACTTATGTAGATTACCTTTTCTGCGGGGAGTCACTGCCAATGGATAAGCATGGAATATGAACAGTTGCACAATGTCTGTGAAACACATTTCTCACAAAACAGTATCGGCTCAGATTCTTACCAAGTTTGGGAGAAAGTGCTGCCAAACTCCTGTGCTACAGTTTTTGCTGCTCGGTCCAGTGTCCGTTATCAGGTTGTGTGAATGTATTTGAGCTTCTCGATTCCATCTGTTGCTGTGCTGTCTTGCATAGGAGAAACCAGTAACAGAAGACTCAGAGCTAAACTGTTCCCAATCCATGGTTGGGAGATGCCATTAGTAACATAAAAACTGCTATCAAAGTCAAGAACAACATAAAACTGGAAGGCAAGAACAGTACATAATTCTCAAGTAATTCATTCTTTATCTGATGTTTATTGAGGAATACATAGACCTGTCCCAGTTTGGGAGAAATATACAAGGAAAAAAAATAAAATAATTTCATTCTTCCGTCTAACCTTTTCGACTCCTTCAGGGAACAAGGTGATCACACTAGGAACAACTGTTGTATGTTTCCTTAAACCAACTATCTAAAGATACAAGAATATTGACCTAGTTAAAGTACTTCTGAAGTGATTGTGTCAATTCAAGCCACAATCTGCTCGTGTTCTATATCGACCCAATTGGGTACAATATCACGACCATGCTGAGGCTCTGAAGTGTATCGTCCTGCACCACTAGAGGGGACATCTTTTACTAATGAATGAACCCAGGAAACATCTGGCTCATCTAAGCTTGGTGGAGCCATTACTGTGGATGGTGCAATGTTACCACTCCGAATACCAAAAGAGGCCGACTTCCTAAACTTGTTTGACTCCTCACTGTTAAAGCCCCAGTCGAGTTTTCCATCAGGGGAACTCCAATCTGAAAGTGTAGAGGGCATCAAACTTGGGGAATTAGCAGCACCGGAAAGGCATGAGCGATGACCAACTGCAGTACCACGGTCAATAAAGCTCTGGCTGCGTTTTGCAAAAGAAGCAGATCTTGAGTTCATGACTGCTGCTGCCACAGCTGCAGAGGAATCATAACCAAAAGTCGAGGATTTCCTAGCTGGCGAGGACGACATGGTGGAAGGATAGCTTGCACGAAGTGTGCTTGTCTTTTGTTGCATCTGAAGCCCATTTGGACCCTGCAACTGAAAGAATAATGAAGGATCAAGTGATCCAAAAACATCGTCGAGATTAGTAGGCTTCAAATCGGTGATTTTGCTGTATGGGGAGGATAGATTAGCCATGTCGTCTGCCAACTGCTTCCTCGGTTGGTGTTGGGTTCGTATTCTTTCTAATCCAAGCAATCCAATATCCAAATCCCTCTCTCTCGCACTCAGAGTAGTCTTGAGTCTGCTTCCTGGCAGTTGCAGAGCAGGAGGCGTGGGGTTCGCCTTGTTCTGCCGCATGCTTCCACTCATGGTAGACGAACTAGTAACCAATGGCGACATTGGTGGTGTTGAAGTATTAGGGTATATCAAAGAAGAGGAACCAAGAGACAACGGACTTAATGTTGTCAGGTCCATTGAATTAGCTGAAATAGACTTCGGTGAAGGCAAAGCTGAACCTGTAGACGCATACAAAGGACGCAACTCTTCTGGTTTGTGTGCAAAAAAGCACACTTTCCTTGGGCACCCTGTCTCGTCCTTGCAAAGGCGGGTTTTGTATTGGGCAGGATGCAGCCAGGACTCAAAAACGCCATGAGCATATTCACAGGAATCACCCTTTGCACAGGTTCCCTTTTTGAACTCGGGGCAGGGAACACAAGTGTAGTTATACTTCCTCGGATCACGCCTCCTTGCGTTCTCACCAGGATGGACAAAAGGGCACTCTGTCCAATCATGAGAATAAGCTCTCGAGCACGGTTGCACCTTGAAACTATACATCCGAAACTCATCACTGCCATATATCCCAGTGTTTATGTCAGGCAAAGATACATCAATTGGATACTCTTTCTTCTCATTCCCACCTTCTTTTGCTACTGAAGGTCGTTTAATTCCTTGTTCTTCTTCTTGATCATCATCCTCACTGCTAATCCCTTTCAACAGCATCTCCAAGCTTCTCCTCTTTGATTTGTTCAAGAACTTCCCGTGCAGTGAAATTAGGTCACCGGGTTTCTTTCCATTGGCATCAACGGCTTCAACATCAGCCGAGGCATCAATCAAGAGCTTCACAATCTCGACTGATGGATCCGAACCCCCAGCGACCGCACAATGAAGAGCAGTAACCCCATCGGAGCCACATGCTCTGTTGACATCAACCTTTCGAGTTCCGATAACATACTTCAAAACTTCAATGAGACCATACAAGGAAGCAATCATAACAGGCGTTCTCCCTGCAAAGCCCATCTTCTTTGAACCAAAACTTCTGCCATACCAAAGGCTCATCTCATCAACATCAGAGCCCTTCTCTTCTCCTTGACTAATAAAGCTTGCCAAATCATCCATGGCTGCCAATTCAAGCAAATTTGAGCAACTCTTAATGACAGCCCTTCTCTTATTTTCTTGAATTTCAGCCTCCATTTGGAAAGGGTAAAATTTACTCTTTGAACCGGAGCACATCAAACCCTGAAGACAAAGAAATAAACAAACAAACTTAGGAATCTCACATATATTAGAAACTTCATCTCAATAATATGTGCAGAATTTAAACTAAGTCATACTTATATTTATTGTTATCCAAACCAACAACAGTGTTGTTATCACCGAACATCCCCAAGAAAGAACAATTCTTTCCTTACAAAACAATGAATTATTCTACCATATAGACAGGGTGTCATCATTCTTACAACCAATTCTTAGAAAATTTAGAACAAGAAAACTAAACACAAAACATGGTCGGTCCACTCAATTGCAACCCATAACATAAAAATTCAATCTTTGACACAACCGCCAACCAACCACCAAAAGGCTGTTACTCAGCAAAAGACCGTGAGAATTGAGAAAATAATTGCAAGAGCGGGGAAGAAGACAATAAATATGAAGTCCCTAGACTAAAATGCTTACCTTGAATATTGGATGAGATTTCTTGGAAAATTTTTGAAGTCAGAGAGTTCCAGAAAATTATTGCATGAATCAAATGAAATAATCCGTGTTGTCTTGTGAAATGCTGAGACTTTGCGGGGTATATATACGCATAGCATTCTTTGAAAAATTTTTCAAAGGATACGACTGGGTGAGGAGGAAAGAAGGCGGAAAGTGTGACTTTTCTTCTTGATTCTTTCTTCCTTCTGTTTTTCAGAAAACGCATCGTTAGTCCCCAGTCTTTTATCCAAGTGGCAAGTTACTCTCCATCATATAACGAAGGAAAAGGATAAAAAAAATTAATTCCTAACCCCCTACCATTGATTTTCACTGTTTTTTCAGTTGGGCTAAGGCAGAAATATATATTTTTTCTCCATAATCAAGAATTGTTGGTCCACACCCTTCCACCATAAGGGAGTAGGGCTAAAAAGCCAAGAGAAAAAAAACTCAAGCGGAAAAAATCAAAGGGAAAAAACTCATTTTTAAATAATATACAGGGGAAAATTTAAGTACAGGATTTTGGGTGGAAATTTCTAAGGAACCAGGGCCGGGTTCCTTACAAAACCCAATTTCCAATGAAATGCTGTCATGTAGTGTGTGTGTCAAGTGAGGTGTCAGTCCGTAATTATAGACTGAGCTCTGTAAGGAACCCGGCCTTGGTTTCATAGCCAGGCCTGTTTTTGGGTTTTCAATTTTATCATATGAATCTAATACTACTATCTATTATAATATATTTATACTCAAGAATAACTCGTGTATGCTATTTATGTGAGGACATTGGCGGCCGTTGTGGATTTAACGTCACCGTACATATTTTTTAAACGAGTTTGTAAGTATTCATCTATATGAAAATATAAATTGAAATCTCACTTATTTTGTTACACATAGACAATAAATTTTGCTCATATTTAATTTTTCATTTGTTATAAACTTTAAAAATTTCACCTCCTATTTAATAATTGTTTGATTATAAAATTAAAATTGAACGTGGCGGAATATTATTGGTTTGTATAACACTTGCGAGACCAAGAATTTGAGGGGGAATTCTTTAAATTTGGGGACAAATTTGGCTTCTAAAATGGGTTTTTCCCCTTCAAGTGACTTCTTTGCTTTCTCACTTAAATATGAACACTATTTGTTTTTTCCCCAGCATTGGGAATGCTATGATATGGCTACACAATCTGGAGTGAAATAAACCATTTACGACTTTGTGCCTTTTAATGATAAACGTTCCGTAATTATTTTGAATTGGTGATTCTAAAAAAAGACTAGAAATAGTACAGTAGTTTGAATACTAATAGTTTACTATTTAGACAAGTTGTAAAATATGATCATGCTTTCATATCAAGATAATAAGATTATAAAACTATAGTAATCTGCTTAATATGCATAACAAGATTTGAATTATCATGTAATTAACCAACAGCAAAATACATGAACCTAAATTTTCAAAATCAGCCAAGTTAGAAGCAAAAAAGTTGACTTCGTATATATTGGTTATACAATCTAACATATATCTATTTTTGCGATTCTTTTGTTGGTGAATGCCCGGCTATCCTGAGAGGACTAGAATTTGCTGTGAATTTTGGGAACCAAGTTTCAGTCATTGAATAAGATGCATACAATGAAATAGCCGTGGTTCTATAGCCAAGTTTGAACACCACAGAGGGGCCTATCTTGCTTCCATTCAAGATATATGAGAATGAAGAATCAATCTATTTCCATTGTAGTGGTTAAACGAGAAGCCAAGAAGGTGGACACATGTCTTTAACTAAACATAGTCTCATAAATAATGTCTCATGTACTTGGTCAAATGATTCTCCAAGTTTTTTTTTATATAAATTGGATGACGATGTGAACGAATACTATAATGAAAGTTCTCTCTTAAAAAAAATGATAAATTATGTGTTTACAATAGATATACCAGTCAATTTACTCTTATTTTTTAAGAGTTGTGCTATTTGAAGATATATATATATATATATATATAAACAAAACTGACACATTGCACTATCTATTTTTTAACATTTCATATCATTTTTCATCAACGGTAATCACATGAGCCACATTTACATCTTGTGACACGTTTTATCTACTTATTGGTCTAGATATAGTTATTTGTTTTTTAATTAAGTAAAAGTAGAGAAAAATTGATGTGTGAAACTTTGTACACCCATATGTACACAAAAGTATGATTCTTCATTTAAAAATAGATGAAAGAAGAGTGGTAACATGCTTGCAAAAGATTTATTTATCAGTGTTTATGAGTACTTTTTAACGTATGTAAATAGTAAAAGCAACCAATGATTCAAATATCGGAAGGTTAAGGACTAAAGTTATTCTAATTCAAGGTTGGGGACCAACTTCCTAATAGGGGGCCTAAACGTGCAATTTTCCCCAAACCTATTTCACTTTGGTCAAGTCCAATCTCCGTGGTGGCCCCACCCACTTGGCCTGGTTCCCCTTTAGTCCATAAATGCAATGCAAATGAAATGTAAATTTAAATGCGCAAAGGGGAACACAATGGGTCCCACGTTAGTCTTCAAGTTCTAAAATATCCAAGGGAAGAACGGTTTCCGGTCACGCGGAGGGCTCAGACACCCCTGGCTTTTCAACCACTGCTAGTCGCCTCCCCGCGCGTGAATTCTATCTACTATAGTAATTGTTACACTCCTCAGTCATCACCATATAAATTAAAGTTTTACAACCTGCCCATGTTTACAATTTATTTTATTTAAAAAAAATTTAATTAAACCAATTATATTCAAATATTTGACGTGACTCATTACTACACAAATCTCAAATACTTATCTTCACAAAAATTAATTCTATTTTTAAACAAAAAAACTTCATGATACAACTTTACTCACAATGAATAGTTCCCTTTAGCAAATAAATTTTTCATAGAATGGAAGTTAGTGAAATTAATCGTATATGTAAAATACTCCCTCCTCACACAAATATAATCCAATAACTAATCGCTTTACAAAGCGTTGTTGCTACGCTCAAAATTTGTCGTGGGGTGAAATTGTAGGTTTCCTCGGAACATGACTTGGTTGAATATTCTAACGGGTTTCAGAACGCGCCTGGGAAAGCCCCACATAATGCACACGTTTGTGCCAGCTGCGGCGTCAGCTTCCACTCCGAATTAGATTAGAGTAAAGTGGACTTAACAGTTTGATTTCCATTCTTTTCCTCTTTTTTATTATCACCCACAATTTGTCACGTTTTTAATGATTTCGGGTTCAAGTCATTTTAGAAAGTAAAGTAAAACAGATGAAAATAAACATAAAAGCTTCATTGCCTGAGAAAAGGATTACCAAAATGCATGTAGCATAAGAACAATTTTTAACCTCCCCTATTGAACTAAAATAGAGAATATGATCATTCCGCAGCAACGTCATCTCCCGATATCATCAACTCAACCCAAATGTGAAAACAAAGCTAGCTAGAGAAAAAAGTTACAAGCTGCATCTCTGACAAATTAAAAAGCACTTCCCAGTTCCCTCTGGTTGAGGTATTCGACAACTCCCAATTAGAAGCACTTCCTATGCACAATTGATGGACCCGACTCATCGTATTCAGCCTTTGCAATCCACATCTGCATAAATGATTTCCAAATATTATGTCAAGGTCAAGCATCATTCTTGTAGGAAAACTCAACTGGTATTATTATTTATCGGTGTTAGTGCCTAATCATTTTTTGTTTTATAAGAGTATACACATTGGTATTGTTAAATTTAGTTATCCACAAAAGTAAAATGTGCAAGTTTAGTTGTTGTTAAATGCCACATATAAAAGTTAAATTTAAAGACTTCTGAAGTGTCACATTAAATGTGTTAAACAAAATCACTACTATCCACTTAAGTCCAAGAGGACCCTATTCTTGTCAAAAGATATTGGTCAAACTTTATAAAATAAATAAAAAAGAATTTTTTAAAAGTATAAAATTCTATTATAGTGTTAAAATTGTTGTTAAAGTTAACAAAAAAATTAACTAGCAAAAAAAAGATTCTTTTAAATTTTGATAACTTCCTTAGTAGTTAGTTTTTTCTTTGTCCAAAAAAAATATAAAAATGTAGCTACTTTTTTGAATTGTTAACTAATAACTTCACTAGAAATCTAGTTTAACACTTCCAATGTGGATGCTCTAATTATTTAGTTCAAAGGATTTCTAGTTATTATGCAGAGAAGATGTACTGAGCAATGTTCTTACCTGCTGGAAGGTGCTGAGGGATGCCAAGATGGAGCCTCCAATCCATACACTGTATTTCCTTTCAGGAGGTGCAACCACCTTAATCTTCATGCTGCTTGGAGCAAGGGCTGTAAGTTCCTTGCTCATTCTGTCAGCAATGCCTGAAAACATGGTCGAACCACCACTAAGTACAATATTTCCGTAAAGGTCTTTCCTAATATCAACGTCGCACTTCATGATGGAGTTGTATGTGGTTTCATGAATGCCTGCTGCTTCCATTCCAATCATTGAAGGCTGGAAAAGAACCTCAGGACATCGGAAACGCTCAGCACCAATGGTAATCACTTGCCCATCGGGCAATTCGTAGCTCTTTTCCACAGAAGAGCTAGTTTTTGAAGTCTCGAGCTCCTGCTCATAGTCAAGGGCAATGTAAGACAACTTTTCCTTCATGTCTCTCACAATTTCCCTCTCTGCAGAGGTGGTGAAAGAGTAACCACGCTCTGTGAGGATTTTCATTAAGTGATCAGTAAGGTCACGACCAGCCAAGTCAAGACGAAGGATGGCATGTGGGAGGGCATACCCCTCATATATGGGAACGGTATGACTGACACCATCGCCAGAATCCAGCACAATACCTAAGCAGGAAATATAAAAGCACATGATCACCTGTTATTAAGCAAAAAATCTCTGTAACCTTAAGCATATTATAATAAGCTCCATAATATTAATACATGTTTCTATGAAAATCAAATAGTATTATAATTAGGTTCTCCAATAAAACATTTTGGCTTTTGAAAAGTCACCAAGAAAGTAGGCCATCAAAGAAATACGAGGCATCAATACATGTCAAATCATTATTGAAGAACAACAGTGATAGCTCAAGTGGCAAAGAACACCCGTTGGCCATTATTAGGACGAGATATTGGGTTCAAGTCTATTCCCCTATCAAAAAGTTCCCACGAATATGTAGTATCATAATTAGGTTCTCCAATAAAACATTTTGGCTTCTGAAAAGTCAACAGGAAAGTAGGCCATCAAAGAAATACGAGGCATCAATACATGTCAAATCACTATTGAAGAACAACGGTGATAGCTCAAGTGGTAAAGAATACCCGTTGGCCATTACTAGGATGAGATCCTGGGTTCAAGTCTATTCCCCTCCCAGAAGTTCCCACAAATGTATACTAAAAATTAAAAAAAAAAAAAGAAAAAAGGAAAGCAGTTTTTCATTATTTAGTATTTTCACTGAAATCTGGTGCACATATCAACTCACAATGCCAATTCTTTTGAAATTCATATGACTTCAGTACCTATACTTCTTGATGATTCAATATCCTACTAATGGTGCTGCCATCATGTGACACGAGCCTGTGTATGGAATACCAGATTGTTCAAAGCATATATATTATTGTCCGAGCAAAACCAAAGAGTTACTGAGTTAGTAAAGTTGGTTTACTATTATGTTCAGCCTCATCAACTGATTTATTTATTTATCTTAAGCATACAGAAATCTCATTTTCTTGAGCTCAGCTTCTGGCTAATCTCTAATATTCTTCTTAATCCATGTACATCAAATGACTTCCGTATCATTAAAGGAAGTTATAAACTGATTGAAATGCAACAGATGCTTACCTGTGGTACGACCACTAGCATACAGGGAAAGGACTGCTTGAATAGCAACATACATAGCTGGGGTGTTGAATGTCTCAAACATGATTTGAGTCATTTTCTCGCGGTTAGCCTTAGGATTTAGAGGTGCTTCAGTTAGGAGGACTGGGTGCTCCTCTGGGGCAACACGGAGCTCATTATAGAAAGTGTGATGCCATATCTTTTCCATATCATCCCAATTGCTCACAATGCCATGCTCAATTGGATACTTCAGAGTTAAAATACCACGTTTTGACTGAGCTTCATCTCCAACATAAGCATCTTTTTGTCCCATACCTACCATCACACCAGTGTGACGGGGCCGACCAACAATGCTAGGGAACACAGCTCTAGGAGCATCATCACCAGCAAATCCAGCCTACAGGCAAACAAAAGTTTCTATCAGACTCAAAAGAGACAGGTTACATCAGACTCAAAAGAGACAGGTTAAATTTTGGAAGTAAATAAGGAAACAGCTGCATTACTAAGGATATAGAAACTTCAGACTATACCTTAACCATTCCTGTGCCATTGTCGCACACAAGTGGCTGAATGTCCTCTCCATCTGCCATCCTATTCTGCTTCCTAAATTAGAACCACAGATTCAATAAGTAACTCGTTTTTCATGATTTTTATGCTAATGTACTTTCACAGTTGAAGAGCATCTCACCAAAATGACACCTAGATCATGACCATTGGAACTGCCTTGTTTCTCTGATCTCAAAATTGCCAACAAATTGAAGTGTTAACATATTAAATTTTGGGTTTACCAACCAAAGTTGGGAAAATAATCAGAATGAGTAAATTGATTTACATTTATATGTGGATGACACAAACACAATCAAGAAAAATCTAGAACTGCAAAATCCTTCATGAATGAACACTCAAAATAGGACCTTCAACCATGAGAAATGTAAAGAAAATAGTATGACCTGAAAACCAACTTCGTTGCAGTTTCTCCTTTTCTTTTACACACACACACACACACACTCACATTCTACAAACTTCTCAAATTGAGGCATTACGTTGATGAAACAAGTAGGAAAAAGGAAAATGGTACCAATGGCACCCCCACCGTGCACCTCCACCACCGGGCACCCCACCACCGCCGGCTGCCCCTCCACTG
>CAVNYN010208704.1:39450-63792 GCA_963692815.1 Nyctanthes arbor-tristis
CTCAAAATTGCCAACAAATTGAAGTGTTAACATATTAAATTTTGGGTTTACCAACCAAAGTTGGGAAAATAATCAGAATGAGTAAATTGATTTACATTTATATGTGGATGACACAAACACAATCAAGAAAAATCTAGAACTGCAAAATCCTTCATGAATGAACACTCAAAATAGGACCTTCAACCATGAGAAATGTAAAGAAAATAGTATGACCTGAAAACCAACTTCGTTGCAGTTTCTCCTTTTCTTTTACACACACACACACACCCACCCACCCACACATTCTATTTTCCAAATATATATAATTTTGGAAAAATAAAATATACTATTTATTAAAATTAACTCCAATAGCACCCTTATAGGTCATAAGACTCAAGGAAAAAGAGAGATTACATGGACTGCAAAAACTAAAAAGTTCCCCTACGTAATATAAAGGTAGTGATATAGATATTCTTCCTCTACAATAGCAATTACATCCAAAATAAAGCCTCAGCCTGTAATGTTGCCGCCAGTAAAAGGATGGAACAGAAAAAAGGAATTTTGAAATCATAACTAGCAAATACTAATTCAATGTACTTTTCCCACATTTGAGGTTAACCATCAATTAAATGCACTCAGAACACAATGCGAATTGACATGCACATCCCACTACGTCCGTGAACTCTTAAATCCCACAAACCAAAATTCACTGTGTTGCCAGCGAAAGGGACATGTCCATGGAAAATTCGAAATCTTCATTTAAAAATATAAAAATAAAATAAAAAACTACTATAAACAATGTAGATATGGATTATGAAGCTGAGTTCAAACTATCCACAGATGAAAAATGACGTTGAACAGCCAAAAGAAGAGGGAAACAATGGAGGTAAGTAAGAGGTACGATACCTGAATCAGTACAGGGATGCAGCGATGTATGGGAGAAAATATAAATAAAAAGGGAAAAGTACCAAATGGAAAAGGTAGATTTAAAGGGGGAAAAGAATGAAAGAGAGTGAGAATCATTTGGCGATGGATGAGGAGAGGACGAAGGAGAGATCACTCACCCACGTACTGAAATTGGAATGAGTTTTCGAATTCGCTAAATTGAAAGGTTATATAAGGAGGGTTGGACAGATCTCCGCCGTCGGATTCACCTTCCATATCTACACTCTGGATCCACGGTCGCGGGTGACACGTATTGTCCGTCCCTCATTTTTTTTTTTCAATTTTTTTGGGGGAATTCGAGTTGGGACGAAGCCTAGTTGAGCCTTTTGACGATGGAACCGACTGAAAGGTTTAGACAAAATAATGATATATTGAAGAAAAAGATAATGACAAAGGTTTGAAGACAGATTGACAACTATTTATTAATTTTTATACCTATGACAGAGAAAACTTTTCTCAATCAGTGATAATTTGACCCATTTAGCTTCTGGCCAAGTACTCATTTACTTTCCAAACTTTCAACAAACATCTTTGATCTTTTATAAAGAAGTCATATCAAGCAAGTTTCTCCTAAAAAAAAAAAAAAATTAGAGAAAGCACTTTCAAAAAATTATTCAAACAAGTTCAAAAGTAGTTTCTGAATCTCAAGAACTACTTATGGCTTTTCCAAACCCATCAAGTTCTAAGTAAATTTATTAATCTTGAATTCATGAATTGATACGATCATAGTAAAGAGATTGTCTATGTAAATTACTTAGCTTAGATCGCACACATATATGTTGCAGAAAATAATATAAAGTGAAAGTTTTTGCTCTATTCTCTTCTTTGTTGTATTATAATAATACCTTTCTTTGTTCATTTTAACATCGAGTCTTATTTTGCGGTGCGCTATCGACCAACATGCTTTTATGTTTCCATTTGAAAAAGTATGTAATGGCGTTTGGGACAACTGATACGTCACAATAATGAATGCCTCAAATTATCCCTGTATTTCTACTTTGAGAACCCTTTCAAGGAAAAGAGAAGTGTGAATTCCCGACTGTTATTTTTCAGATGAAAGTAAAGACTGCTTCATAACTTGCATTGCATAACAGGTTTCATGATGAATACCATACCACTTGCTTTCATCAAATCTTTCAATATGCCAAACAAGGTACCCCGTACACAAATTCTCATTGTTTCTTGTATGTAAAAAACGCGTGTAAAGTTCATTTCTCCCCGGTCATGGATATAAAGTTATAGGTAGAAAACTTTACAACCTGTTGCATGCTGTGACATATGACCATTATCTTGCACTGAAAATCCTTTTCTTAAATGAAAAGATTGAACAGTCGACAGAGAAAACACTATAGACATATAGAAAAAGCGTTTCAAGCATGGAAGTTACCAGGCTAATCCATTGTACCGCAATCTGGTTCCACCGATGAGCTTTGGGTGTGTAGGGAAAGGAAACTAGAATGAT
Source organism: Nyctanthes arbor-tristis (assembly GCA_963692815.1). Lineage (NCBI taxonomy): Eukaryota > Viridiplantae > Streptophyta > Magnoliopsida > Lamiales > Oleaceae > Nyctanthes > Nyctanthes arbor-tristis. Next base: position 41,837 of record CAVNYN010208704.1, read on the forward strand.
GCTAATCAAATTTTTAGATGATTAGGTATCCTGAATCTCTTAGTTCTCATTCCATACACAGAAATACAGAATCTCATGCACAATTCACTGTGGCCATAGGCAAAGGTGATTTATGATAAAACTAGTACCCATCACACAATCGACCACGTATTTTTCTAGTGACTCCACACAAATGTGATATTATCTAGTTTTCATGATAGAAGCACTAACAAAATGATAGTCAAATCCAATTAGTCAACATATTCAAGATCCCCAACAAACAAAGAAGGAACTACCAAAGGAAGAGAGGCACAAAGCAGAGGTTTGCCATTGTGCAATCTTCAACGGTAAGATGTAACATGACGGGCAAAAATTACAAATACAAAATCTGACTCGAGTAATATCTCCTGTGACAAGTGACCTGTTTGATTGTCAATGACGCTCCCCTGTTCAACCTCCATCACAAGAAAAGAAGTGCATGATCGCGGGCAATTCTACAGGAATGGTGGCAGGATTACCCATCGTCGAGGATATTTTGGTCTTCCCTCCTTCCCATCAAATAGCTGTAAAAGGAGACACAGGTAAGAACAACCACCAAGAAATAAGATATCAACAAGGCGTGTTTTCAATATTTGACCCACATAAGGAAATGCATTGTGATCATTCTCAATAACATGCAAAATGCAACGTGATGGAATTAACTGCAATCTAGGAGATCGGAGAGCAGGTTGTGCAGGGATCAATTGGTTAGAAGACTCTAATTGATGCAGCTATAATCGCATTTCATGGAGCATGAAAACTGGCTTATCAAATCAAGAATCAAATCGAGATGTTTTAACAAAATCTTGAATTCAGACCTACATTTTTCTATTCTTTTTGCTTTTTCCCCCCAAATCACATGAAGTGACAGAGAAGCCTCTCGGTCCACTGTCATGACCATCGTACAGAGAGATTTGCAGGAAAAAAATGATTGTTTGTTTATCTTGGGTAGAATGAGGGGTTGAAACTGAAGGAAAAAGCAATTGGATCATGTGAAAATAATATTTTTAAATTTGTGTGGTTGAAGATGAAAAAATGATTTTTTGAAAATCCCTCCCAAACAAGCACTCAATAACTAGTGGCAAAGAGACCTGAATTACCAAAAATCCACGCTCTTATTGACGAAGGTAGAACCCTAAACCCTAAACTCTAGGCAATGATGGGATAAATCTTATGTAGAGTCCTTTATATTCAGAATAAACAAGAAAATGAAAGTTACCTTCCGCAATCGGCGGTGCTTTGCAAGAGCCCAGTTTGTCATTATGGAAGCAGCAACAACCATGAAGATATAGCCTGCTATAGTCTGTGTAGCAATATTGAAGCCTAGCCACTGATAAATCTCGGTTGTGTAGTTTGCACATGTAACTATGTTGAATAAAAATCCACGTGGGATTTGGTACCCTCCCCCACCATCAGCCCTCCGGAGAGTTCTCAACAAGATATGGCAATAGAAATTTGCAATTTGACAAAGCAACCCAAACCCAAACCCAATCTTCATTTGGAGATCACTTACCGGAGTGTATAATGGGTGGTTGACATAATAAGCAATAAAAGCACCAAAGGTCCAGTAATATGCACAGTTGCGAAAGACGTTTGAAAGTGGAGAGGTGGCATGGCTGAAGCGGTGCACAAAGAAGGTCTCCATTATACGTTTAAAGTAGTGGAAGCACCAGTAATATAATGCATAAGTCTGGGCTGGGTGGATGACACGCTCCCCTTTGTAGCCGAAAAACTGGTAGACGGGGTAGAAATAGAAGATAGGATAGACGATCAAAGGACCCAAGTATTCCCAAAAGAAAAGAGTACTATACTTGACTTGTGGACCTAGGTCCTTGAAAACCACAGTCAAAGTGTCTGCATTCCCATCAGTGTATTCCTTTAGGCTCTTCTTGTGCTGGAGGACAGTAGGCTTCTCCTTTGACCCAGGCGGGAGAGGCAAGGTCAACCGCTGTCGGGATGGATAGTACTTTTTGGCTGTAACCAGAATAGGTTTGATTATTAAAAACATCATATGCGAAAATGTATCCCCAAAAAAGAAAAAGTAATGAAAATTAATATTGTAAAGCAAGAGAAGAGATAATGGGAGAAATGCTTTCAACAAACATAAGGTTTGTCAAGTTAGCACAACATACGAGGCACTCGTTCAATGTTTTGTACATCCAAGTTGACTAACTTGTTTTATAAATAAACGAAGACATATAATATACGTTTAGTATTCTGAAATTCCGAGTACACACGCATATAACAAAATATGTATGAGCATTAGCATGTTTCTTTCTTTTAATTCAGCTAACGGAAATGCAAACCTTAGTTACATTGCAATTTACTAGAACACTACATATTAGCAATCAAAATCATAGTGCATCATAGAATCTTGCTCAGATGGATGTGGGAATCCAAATAATACAGACAACAATCTTCGCAATCCAAAGGAACAAGCATTAAAATATGCTCTTAAATATATCTTCCGGAAACGTATATCATCCAAAACACTGGGAAGAGGCACGCCCTCTATCACCCTTTCTTGATAGAACTTTAAGCAATGACTAACCCAAACCATCTAAGATGTTCAACTTTGTGTTTCACTATTTCAATGCAATTTTCGAACTGTTATTTATGTGAGAGAGAGAGGGGGGGGGGGACTAAAATTTCTAGCAAATATTGACCCAAATTAAAAATATGTTACACTCTCAATTCCAATCTTAACCTCAAGAAATGTCTTATATAATTTACTAGGCAACTTTGTCATTCGAGCGTTATTAGGGAAAAAGAATAACCCAGATTTGAATCCATTACCACTCTGCCACTACATTGCACCTCAGCCTCGTTACTGACAATATCATCTTTTATGGTATCAAGCTAAACCTTTCACGCCCTTACCTCTTGCTACCATATAAAGTAAAAGTCATGCCTAAGCTCAACAATTTCAAACATACAATTTAACCCCCAATTGCTAACCCATCGTTTAAAGTTGGTTTAATAAGTGGCACTGCAATTTTTTGGTACATCACCATAACATGTCCACTACGCAAAACAATGTGAAATGAATGTCAGTAGTGAAGAAACAACCTATTGGACTAAAAATTCTACCGAGGAAGTGCAATTACTAAATGAAGTTTTTTCGACTCACAGTTAACCTGGCAGCTTGGATAAAAATTATCCTATTTCTCACACTTCTCACCCACATTCAATGAGAGCATCTAAAATTTAAACTGGAAAGATTTGGACTTTGGAGATAAATTCAATGAAAAAACCGTTCTTAGCATTCATACAGGCATACTAACTCCCATATTATATAGAAAATCATGCATTTACTTCATAAGAGCATCGGAACCCTTTATAGCTCTATCACAATTAGTTGTCAAATCAGGCACTACTTCTGGGTTCTCATTTCACTGAGGTTCAAGAAGTCCTTAAACCTTTTCTCTGATTGCTCTATCCTTCTTACTTCATTTTTCTGTTCATTTCTCAGTTTTGTGTGTGTAGAAATTATTACATTCAAGGATGTTACTGTTCTCGAAGTATTCAATAGAGCTTTTAATCACAGCATTGGACACTCTTCTTTTAAAGATTTCATCTCCTCTTAATTATGCACTTCACGCCAAGTAAAGAAAAATAAATCAAGCCATTAACCAATTATTAACTAAAAACCATCAGGTACTACAAAGAAAATTAAGACTCTAATTTGGTATATGTTCAAATAAGCTGGTACGTGCTGACAAGGCAAACGTTCATTCACAATTTTAAAAATTAATGGAGTGCGCAATTATCACTTCAAATTCTAATATAAGTTTGCATGGATAAGAGCAGCATTTTTCATTCATAACTCATCTATTTATGGATTCCTCGGAATTATCAAACGTCAAACAGGCCACCCTATTTGGCATGTCATTTTAAGAACATTTCTTAAATCATTAATAAATGGACGAAATCTCACGGGAAAGACAGAGACGAGCAACGAAGGGAGTGAAAGAACACTCTTAAAATATAGGAATAGCAGAAAAATGAAATAACATACTTCTTCTGTGAATTGCTTCCTGCAGATCAGCCACAGTAGCCTATTGAACAAGACCAGAACAAAATTAGAACATTAACCATTCTCATTTAGACATTAACACAAACACCAAACACACGGCGAAAAATCTAGATTTGAACTTTAATTGGGAAACTTAAGAAGACCCAGTTAAGGAAAAAACAAAAAACTCACCGAATCGCTCAGCTCAAGGCTACCCTTTATCAGTTCCCTGCCGCTTCGAGTCGTTACCACCACCTTCATTTTCCTTCAAGAATTAAAGAAAAACGCAGTCTTCCTCGCAAGATCTACTCAAGGTTTACAGATAGGTAATTATACAAACGAGAATTTGAAGTTATAACGAGGATGGAAGGGGGGAAGCAGCTTGAGAGGCGATTTATATGAAGATGGCAAAGTAGAACGTGACAGGACGAAAATTAATGGCGTGTAGTTGGGGTAGATAGCCCAACAATTTGTACTGATAAACCACCCAACTCCACACTACCTTATGGAATCAAGTCACATTTATGCGCTCATCTATATGTTTGACGTTGTCAATTGTATTAATATCCCTGTGTTCTGTTTCTGAAAATTTATGATTGATTTGCACACCATTGTTAACTCGATCATTGGTTATAAAATCCCTAATAATTCACTCATAAATATAATTGCTATTATTCATTTTCCACGGCCTAATTAGATAAAAAATTATAATAGAGCGAAAATATTTGCTCACTTAAACAAGATATTGCAAGTCTTACTTGTTTTGAAAATGTTCTCTTATCGTCCAACTAGCACGTTATTAAGCTTTGCTACTTGGAACTTCTTGCCGTGAGAGGAAATTTCCCCTAATTTTTTTATACATTCTTTTTTTTTTTTTTGAGGTGTGAAAACAAATTCTCCACAGAAATTGTGACCGACATGCTCGATTTTTTCAAAATAACCACATCATAGAGTTGGTTCAATAAGAAAGCCCGCTGCCGCTTTGTGGCCCATAGGTTGGCATCTTTTGCAATTTGGTCACTACTGATTTATCAATGAATCGATTGTATTCCCATTTTTGTTTAAACAATTCTAGAGGGACATAAAAAAGAGACATTTTTAAGTGACATTCTAATGTGGTACACATTTATTGAGTGATGATTACATGACTACTTTTTCATCATCCAATACTCATCCAATACAAGTGTGCCACATAAAAATGTCACCTAATAATGTCACATTTTCATGTCCTCTTAGAATTTTTCTTTTCATTTTCCCATCTTTGGGGAAGTCTAGTAATGAATGAATGAATATCTTCATATCAAAAAAGAGCTTCTTTGGAGAACAAGTTCTTATTATGCTAGTCGACTAATTAAAAAAAAATGCATATTATATTCCCCTATTTTCCTAGTTAACTGAATATCAAAAAACTTGTCAATTGCTGAGGAAGATTGCAAACTCACCTAGACACAAAGAAAATTTCAACAAAATACTAGGCACCATCCCCAACCAACAACACAAGAAGGCCAGACTTCCTGATCCAAATATTTTCAACAAGAGTTTTGACTAAATATATGAAACCTTTACAGAACCACTACGGCAGTGCTTTGGCCACTGAAACATAGTGGCAAACTCCATGACCAAAAGTCTGCTACTTCAGTCTGTCAAGCTTCCTGTACAGAAAACTGTCTACAAACGACATACGAATCCTTTCAACAAGAATGGCCAACTTGTTCATCAGGACAAGTGTTTTTGCCTACCCAGATGGGACTCTACATTATTGCAACTGAGGGAGCTGACACTTTAGGGCCCTTCTTCAGACAGCCCAGATAATTGCATCTGTATGCATTCAAGTGGATTAGAACCCAATTCTCTAATCAACGTTACAAGAATTCAAAACCAGAAGACCCTGCCTGTATTGATCCCTTGTCTACTGTGCATCTTCAGAATTAAGAGAGGAAACATTTTTACGTCCATTGCAGCCAAACCTGCAACTCCACAGTTAGATTGGTTTCTACTTTTCTGTTTAAATCAAATTTGAAATGCAACTATATGTTTTAACTCCTTAACCAAGTTAAATGAAGCAAAATGTTGTTCTGGACATATTCAACATGATAGATTATATGATCATATGGAAGAAAATCCAACATATAACAAGTCAATATCATCTTATCCCCTCAACCTAGTCCTAGTTCTTCGATTTCCAACTATTTGACCTTCATTTAACACATAGAATAAATAGATAAATGACCTTTTAGCAAAGCTTCATCCTTGGGTCCTAATGAAACGTTAGCATATGTCAAGGAAGAAAAATAATACTGCATTACCCAAGAATGGTCACATTTATTCACAACACGAAGTCAGAGGAGAATACTAGACAGGATCAGGGGTAGTGCAAATTCAGGATAGAACATTATGGAGTTGGGGCCAACAGCCAGGTGCAAATGTTCTAATGACATTAGTACTTTCAACATCATCCAAAGGATTCGCAAGTAATTTTATCTTATTAATGGTAACAGATGTGAAATAAAATAACAGATGTGCAAAGTATTCAATAGAAGGCAAAGAAACTTTTCAAGTCAATTTAGAGAGAAGTAAATAACAGGCAAGCAATTGTAGGGACTGTATAACCCAGCTTTTATAATCATGAATTAGTAGTACATAAAATCGCACAAAAAGGACCACTGTTATTACAAAAATCACTAGCATGTCACACAAGGACAAGTTAGTGTAGACTGCAATCTATACAATAATCATGAAAAACAACTAAGCAAGTCACCCAAGTTCCCAAAGGGGGCTGTTATTTCGAAGAACCCTTAATAAGTTTTATTTAAAATCCACCGGAAGAAACAACCATCTATAGACAAAGGGTTAAAACAGTGCTTCCATAAAAGACCTTCCAAAACCATGATAACCAAAACACCGTTAAAATTATGATGCAAATTAATAAATTGCAAACAAGAAAATAAAATAAAATAAAATAATCCCACGAAGCCCAGCCCACGCACTGGTTTCTGCCATGGCCATGCCGATAATAGGTCTCTCAGCCATTTTGCTTCAGCTCCTGCTTGTCCCATCTTTCCACATAATTTCACGCCAATTCTTGCACTCCATTATCCATATGAATTAAAGAAGAGCAATGGACAAGGAACTCTATTTAAGACGATCATCTATTCATCTTCATCACATACACTAAAAAGTAAATATTGAAAAATATACAAAACCTAAGTTCACAACGAAACTTGGCCAAAAGGTGATACTGAGGAACCAGCCTAGCTAAGAGGGAAAACGATGATATTTTCTTTTCTTTTAACTTTTGGAGCCTTTTAATGCTCATGAGAAATTTAGCACTATAGTCATTCGTCTCTAACTGAAGTTGTTGCTACCTCCTTCCTACTTTGGTCCAATCAATGATTCAGATAAAATTAAAGCTCTCAGGAACATTTTCATCCAGCATTCAGCAAGAAAGACTGGACAATTATTGACAAAAGCTAAATCTGATTGGCAAATGTAACTAACTCAATGCTAAAACTTTATCTACACAATCGACAGAACATAAAATGAGTACATAACAGGGCAGGGACCATCAGATACCTCAGTAGGATGGTAGAGATAGTTTTCCAGAATAGTTATCTATATTCCAGAGGTAGACAACAGTCAACAATCATACTAGTCTATAAATGATACAACAAAAGTAGCGGAAGTATTTATCAGCACTAAAGGAGAAAATAGCAGCATGTGAAGGTTAGTTAATTGCTAAATCACAATGTAAAAATCAAATGTTTCAAGAGATGACAAATTTATTCGAAGTTTACAGCATAATAACAGTGCAAGACAGTTTTTTTTTTTTTTTTTTTTGCAGCACAAGCAACAGAAGAACACATAATTTCTTCATTATATGAGAGCCCTAGTACTAACCAGAGAGAACAAAATAAAGAATCTCGTGATTTCCTCTCGTCACTGGGCCAGTTTGCATATATCTTCATACTCAACAGCCTTAAGAACCCTCCCATCATATATTCCCTTCTCAATCTGCACCTTGGCACAAAAGTTGTCAGTATCAACAGCAAGCAACCTTGCATTTGATCCTCTATATGCCCCGTTGACTATCTTCACAAGACCCCCAATTTGTGGAATTACTGTTTCCAGCTCCGCCTGATCAACCCTCAGTACATGCTTACTCTCAAGCATCTCAATCTCGCCAACATACTTATCAATCACCTTCCTCACGACACCTTTTTGCTTATAGTACCCCTTTTCAGCTAATGCTTTACTCACTACCTTCACAATGCTCCCCTCCCACAACCAATAATCTTTCCTATTACTTCTCTCTTTCGCCTTTTCTTGTTCTTTCATCAACTCATCCAACGCCGAGGCTCCACCACCGTTCTTCCCAGACAGCTGATCTTCCCGCTTCCGCTTTTTATTCTCACTCTCGTTCTCTCCTTCATCAAACATCAATCTATAACTCTGACCCTTCTCCTTGGCAACAAGGTTTTTCGTAGACCCTAAATTTAACTTTATCTTCTTATCCCCATCTCCCTCGGATTTTTCCAATATTCTTGCGTTAGTTTCTCTTTCTTCAGACCCATCCCCATTGGGAGGAGCAGATGCCATCATCAGCTGCTCGGCACGCTCAATCTGCCTCTGGATAGCCCGTTCTTGCTTCTCTTCATCGACCATATCGGCCTTAATCCTTTTATTCTTCATCTTCTCCTTGAAAAGGGTCTCGGAATCCCGATCTATGTAAGTAATAAACCACCCTTTCGGAGTGTCCTCAACTTTACACTTCCCAGTCCTTCCCAAATACTTCACAAACTCGGTAAGCGTGGCCCACTGAGTAGAATTCATATGAATATGATGCCGGTCAGCGATGTATTCATTATACACTACGGTAGCGGCAACGCGGCTGAACCGGTGGCTCCGCTTCATATGCTCGAGAAAAGCAGTCTCGAACTCTTCCGAATATCCGTCGACAATTCGGGTAGGGTTTTGGCCGAACACTTCCATCTGGCGCTGGTGGGATTCGCTCATGCAATGGCACTTGAATCCGTTCTCGTCGCGGCATTGTTTCTGGCACATCTGACAATACCATCGCAGCTTCTGTAAACCCTTGGCTTTGATTCTATTGGCGATTGCTTTCGGAGTCAAAAATTCGTTCTTCCCCATCGTAGATTTATGTCTCGAAGCAGAAATCACAGATCAATTTCAACAAATTTACGTTTATTCCCCTCCACACGCCGGCGACGCGCAAATCAGGAAGTTGGACTGGGGAGTTTTAGGTGGGGATTGTGGGTGGGGCGGTGGTAGATCTTGGAGGAGATACGGTGTAATTGGGCCTTTGAAGTGGCTTTGTGGTTGGGCCGCACATCAAAGGCACCCGGTTTTTATGAAAAATGAACAGTGGATGTTTATGTAGTACTTATAAAAAAGATAGATGTGATTACTTTGATTAAATTTTATTTTTAAATAAAAATGGATTGTGCTGCCAAAATAAAGGGCATTTACATCAAAATCCAAAATAAAAAGCTTATTATGGTCAACCACAATTAAAATCACCTTATTCCGAACTATACTATAAAGTAGTGCAGAACCTTGAGGCTGTGAAATGCACGGAAGTTATCATACTGTGCCCTTTTTTTAAGTTGAAAGTTTAGATGTCCTTTACATCTTTAGAAGGGATTATTTACTGTGCAGGGCAACGTCTCCCCTCCTCAATGCTAGTTCACTTTCGATGTTTCCTTCTGGTTCAACGGAAATCCTATTTTGGCTCTGGCAATTGGCTTTTCCATTGGTTTGGTTTGGACCCAAGAGTTGGGTTGTGCTTATTGCTTCCTTTATTTCTTGGGTTGGCTCACTTTCGGCATCTGGGTTGGGTTTCTTTTGTCTCTGGGGGACAGTGGCCCTTTTTTAAAAAAAAAAATTAAAGAGGATTTTATTTACATAATGGAATGTGACATATCCACAAATGGGGATATCAACCCTTTACAAAAGAGCATCCACACTATCTTCGGTTATGCTATGTGAGCTTTTTTATTAACCCTCCCTACTCTCAAACCATTTCTATTTAAAAATAAAATTTGGTCAAACAATTCATATTCCCATATGGTTTGCTTGAGAGTTGAATATTCTCGTTAAAAATGTAGAGTTTATTCGAGATGCACTAAATAATGAAAATTTTATTTTGCACAACTACGAGGGGTGGACCCCATATTCAAGTGTGCCCGTGTGTTAACCTTGTATGAAATGATTTTCTCAAAATTAATTAACCCTTCAATCATATATTTACCTATTAAAGGAATCTTGTAACTTTTCTTTACTTTCTAACCACACATTCTCCTAAACAAATTTTTCTTCACAAATCAATTTTTAAAAAATCATTTCCACACAACCCGTTGTACAAATGAAGTGATAGTTTTGACAGTTTTTTCTATTAAGTCAGGTTGGACTTCATACACGAAGCACGACTGTGTGACAATTGACATGGCTATTTTCTGTTGACGCCTCTATAGAAATCGACACAGTCTTGAAGTATATTCCGATGAGTAATGCTACACTTCCTTATTGGTTTACTAAATAGTTAACTGGTTTACAATATTAACCCTAAAATATCTAAAGCTCCAATTATTTAAATTCCTTAATTGACAGTTTTATCCTTCTTGTTAATACACAATCGGTAAACTAATTAGTGAACTAATATAATATTTATCATTACTCATATTATGATAGCTTGAGAAAGAACCATTTTGCACAATTATCCTCCTGACATGAAATTTCAGGTTGTATATATACAGTCGTCTATGCGTGCACAGATACGTCTACTAGTAATTGTACTTGAATACTCGAGAAAGTGCAGAGTTAAGTAATTATTGGTACCTCGGAAGAAACAAAATAAACGTGCAAAAGAATTCCATGTCGCAGTCACAAAAAGACGAACGTGAAGATAGTGAGTTCGCAGCATATTCTGGATCCAGAAAAGAAATTATCTGAATTTCAAGGAATCAGATGCTATGGCACGGTCACATAATATCATCATCATCGCAGTAAGGAAAGCTGCGTGAAATATTCACCAAAACTTTAGCATTAATAATTGTTAAACACGTATTAACGCAATGGAACTCCTTATGGTAGCTGATTAGCCTACGTTTTAATTCATGATATAAACTGATAAAAAATGGATTCAAACACGTCTAAGTTTCATCGTCCCCACGCAAAATTTTGCAAGTCATAACTTCTCTTTTTTTTCTTGCTTTGTCCCAAGGTTTTGCTGGAGGCAGTGTCTACACAAATCACATTCCAAACACATGAACATGAGCAAATGACACTTTTTTCAATTAAGTTAGATATGATGTGCTTCCTACGCGAGGCAGATAACATGTATCCTATTCAAAGCTTTAGACTAATAAGAGAAATGTTAGTCTTACTGAAATAGAGAATACAAAGGAGCATTGACCACAATCTTTCTTTTCAGTCTTTCTATGGTGTCCTTTGGACACCATAACTTTGAACACCATTTATAGTGTTCAAAGGACTGTATGACAACACACCATTGGGTGTGTTGCGGGGCCCATCACCCAACACACCCAATGGTTTGTTGACACACAGTCCTTTGGACACCGTAACATGGTGTCCAAATGACACCATAGAACGTACCCTTTTCCAAAGCTAACAGTACCTCTAAAATTACTTCTTAATATAGTTTAAGTCCAATTTGCACTACTCAACAAGTCACTAGCAAGCATTAGTGCAACAAGTCACTAGCGAGCATTGTATCAAACAGGTAGCAAAAGATAGGACGGGCCAATACAAGCAAAAACTAGTTACAGTACTTTATTTTATCTTTCTTAAAAATTTCTACTTCAGTTCATTTTACTCTAGTTATACAAGCCCACTGTTGAAGCATTTTGTCAAACAGGTAGAAGGAGATAGCTAGGTACAATATTTACGGTATCTTTCTTCATATTTTCTATTTCAGTTTAATTCACCCTAATAAACAAGCCAATAGTGGAGCAAATTAACAAACAGGTAGAAGAAGATAGGAAGATCCCCAATACCAGCACAGAGTAGTGACAATCTTTTCTTTATCTTTCTTACTGTTTTCTACTTTAGTCAAGCTTGCCATGATTGACAATGCCACTAAAGGGGCATTTTATCAAATAAGTAGAAGCAGAAAGGAAAATCACCAATGCAGGCACAAACTAACTACGAAAAGGTTGGATCACCTCTAGCCAAGCTAATTGTTTTCAACCATAGAAGCCCCAACTAACACTTTAAACAGGTAATAATAATTACAAGCAAAATTGTGTTAGATCTATAACATGAAAATGAGGCATCAGAGATTTACCAAGTCGGGCTTGTATATATTATGCACAAGGGAAGCGCCGGCGAGAAGCGAAACAACGACAAACACACACGACCATGCCAATGATGGAGTCCCCGTTGCTTGCTTCCCTCCAAATTTCTTACTCATCTCTCTGTATTTCTACTCAGTCTCGCACTTCAGTCACCTTTTTCCTCTAACTCTTCTGGAAAGTACATACAGTTACTTAGGAATACATGTAATACTTGCATTACTTGCATATATTGAGCTATACATGTAAACTCTATAAGTAATTACGTCTTCAATGCCAGTACATCAGGTGCAGATAACAAAATGAAATGCAATTGAAATAAGAGCGCTGTACTTATAATAGTTGCCCCTAGACAACGTACTTGGACTGGGTCTCGGCTAAAGTTTAGTGCCGGCGGCGAAGGATAAGCGGTTGACGGCAGAATTGGGCGAGGATTGACGAGGGATAACAGGTACTGGACGGGAACACCGAACTCCCAATGATCTCCAAGTTTCAACCTCGTTAGTGGACAATCAATAATCGTGCGAATTTGGGGAATTGGGCAATTTTGGGCATGTTTGGTAGTACTTAAATAAATGTTTCATAGACAGTGGCTTTTACAGGGTAAGAGCCTTTAGCTTGACACATAAGAAAATAAATGAACTTAAGCGTATGTTAAATGACATGTAAGTATTTAAATCTAAATATTAAATATTAATACATTGAGATGTTAAATAGGAATGTTAAATTCAATTACAAACAAAATTTATTGGTTAAATTTCATTATTTCCCCAAGACTAAATAGTCAACCATTGCTACAAGAAATAGATGAAAGAATTCGATATTAGGTTATTAGAGCATGCACATTTTAGTAATGCTAAATTTAACGATCTTATATAAGGGAAAAGTAGAGTTTTTAGTGATTGTTAAAAGACATTTAAACAAGTTAAGTGCCTGTTTGATTCAATTTTTTGGTAGTTGATTTATAAAGAGAAATTATAAAAATGTGAAATGAGTGGTGTAGATTTAATAGAAGTTTGAAAATTATGGTTATAAATGAGTAATTGTCAAATCATTAGTCGAATCAGTGGTATGTGGAATTATAACGTATTTTGATAAAGGTGATTAATTTGTGTCATTAAATTTAATCATCAATTCAATTGTCGAATATGAGTCAATCCCAATTTAATTAAAATAAAAATATCTATAATATAAAGTGATAAGTTTATTGTTAACTTTAACAATAAAACTAACAACTTGTTAAATTAAATGCTTTGAGCAACTACTTTAACACCACTAATGTAGGTTGTTTTTTTAGTTATTAACTAATATCTCTACTAATAACCTACCTTATCATTACCTACTCAGTTTTTCTATAGAGTCTACTGGACACCATCTTATATTATTCAATAGATTATGTGACATGATCTCATTTGACACATCGGGGGACCCATAATTTAATGTGTCTAATGGGATCATATCACATAATCAATTAAACACCTTACATGGTATTCAATGGATTCCATAAAATATGTCTTACCAATGTGGATGCTCTTAAAATGGTGATTAACTTTAACAACAAAATTAACTTGCTTTAAAAAAGTTTCTTTTTTAACAATTTTGTTAACACTTTCATTGTAGTTATATTTTTTAGTTGTTAACTAATACATGTCACTAACACTTGATTTAACACCTCCATTGTAAATACTCTAATGATCTAATATTTAGTGGTATTATAACATAAGACACTTATGTGACGTGTTAGATAAGTGTCATATGACATGACACATCATAAGGTATACTGTGGTGGGCTAGGGGCGTAAGTGTCAGCAATTAAATCATTTTCAGGCTTTTATATCTCACTATAAATAAAGAGAATCGAGATGAAACAAAAAAAAACAATATCGATTAAACTACTCATTCAACCAATCTAATATGATACAAGAAATAATTTCGATGAAAGGAGGGGGAAAACTCTTGTAATCAAAAATCGACGAGAGCGAGCATATTTCGTTGCTCTTTTTCAAATGAGGAGAAAAACGATAATTTAGTGGATGGATGTTAATAATCATCTCAATATAATTTGCCCACTATTTATATGAGGGTTTGACGGGTTTGAAATTTTTAACATTATATATTCCCTTTGTCCCATAAAGATATTCATCATTTTCTTTTATATCCGTCCCGAATTATATTTCTCTTTCTTTAATTAAATTTTTATTTTTCTAATATATCCTTATTTATGGTGTATGAAAATTAACAATAAAGAAGAAATAAATTAAAATATTAATAAGTAAACTAAAATGTATATTATGAAATATATTCTTAAATTGTACATTTCGAATATCATTAATTAATTTTTCTTAATATGTATGAAAAATCAAAGAGAAATATCTGTGCGGGAAGGAGAGAGTGTAAGGCTAATTTATTTTTGTGCAACCGACATAAAAATTTTATTTATATCCTTTTCTTTCTTTTTCCCCCTTTTTGTAGCAGTATAAAAGAATTGTAAATGAAAGTAATCAAACTCTTAAGTCTACTTAGATTAGATATCATCACATAACAGTTGGGCACAATATACTTGCCAGTCCCATTCTGACGCTATACATATGATACGCTGTGACACTATATGACCCATGTGACTTGTATATATGGCCCATATGCATGTCACATGGACTATATGGTGCCATAACATGCTAAATATATGACGCTAGATCAAAATCAATAAACATACTCATCATTCGAAGTGAGCATAATTGTTTTCAACCTTGTTCTTTGTAGCTTTAGAAATTCTTTAAAAGAAAGGGCACTAATTGCAACACAAATCTTTATAGAATCAAAGAATAATCATATTTTCTGTCCTCGGTTTTCATTTTCCGTTTTTTTACTCATAATTTCATTTTTCTTATTCCTTCTCATCTTCTTATCCCATTATGCTGATTAGCATATATTGTCAAGACTCATGTGATCTAATCTAATTAACTCGTAAACCCTTAGTCAAGGGTTTATTCGCCTCCTCTATAATCTTAGTATAATATAATTAGCAGATATCGTCCCTAGTGATACTTTCCACTAGGAATACATTTTTCTATGCCCTTTTAACATAAAATTCTTGATAAAATTATAAAGGAGTTGAACACGTAGCTTCCTAAAAAACATAGCATACAAACGTCCATTCGATTAACGAAACCGTGGCCACGATTTTGAGATATATGTAAGAAGGAAAAACATATATCTTGTTACATGCGTTCTTCGAAGTTGTATATGCCTTATATTGAATAACACGTACAATTTATTTTCTATTTCAGAACATCATGAAACACACATGTAAAAGAATTCAAAATTTCAAATCTATACTTTATAGAAGAAGTTCATCAATATTCATATCAAACTTTTAGCATCCAAAGTAGGCAGTACATTGCAAGTTTGTTTTTCAAAGAGAAATGTAAAAATTATGCACTCTTAGGAAGAGATAATGATGAGAAAATAGAGGATATTGCTGAAAACAAAAATCCAATCAAGAGAAGGCTTGCAGCGGCATTTGCTTTGTTTAGATAATCACTAATGTCTAAATCAACGGCGCGTTTCAAGTCTACCGACAGTCCAAATCCGGCGGCTGCACCCGTTGCTAACAAGTAGGATACTATCTGCACAAATTAATAACTAGCATTTTAAAAAATTTTCTAAATAAGTAATGAGACAATAATAATACATCAAACATGTTGAAGATAATAATGGTAGGTATTTTCCATTTAAAATAAAGTTTTATTTGCTTTCATAGGCGTGTCGTGCCTCCTGAATCATCATCATAATAATAACAAATTCAAGCTTCAGATAAATTTAATAAGACTCCATAAATACTACGACCGAGACTCCACAAATACCATACGTACAGTACAAGATAAGGATAAAATGAATAATTGAATCAGCCAAAAATGGTTTGGTACTGCATGAATATGCACTTCAAATGGACAAATTATTAAGATTTTATATCGTAAAATTGGAAAAAATTTAGGTAATCAAGGAGTACCTTAATATGATACTCCAGACTAATGAGAAACATACACATGGGTTCTTAGTCTCTATTTTTAGACCATCAAACCTATGTGTAGGTTGTTAATTGACATGAAGTATCATAATAGGATACTCCTAAAGTATCGGATATTTTCTCTAGGAAATTGATACCTTGTCGCCATAAAAGTCAACTAGAGCCAAGCCATCACCCCCCATGCGATTTCCAGTGCTCACATGGAAAATTGTGAAGGCACTTTGTAAAAGTGTATAGGCAATTCCAAGCACTGCAGTCGAAAGCATATACCTACCATCGTGCAAGTAATATAGCTTCCTTAGCAAACTAGTTATGCGGTACATGCAAGTCTCGTAAAAGATACAGATACGTAATAGATATAATTAGATTTGTTTGAGAACAGAAATTAGTTTGCCAACCAAGGCATTAACTCAACTTAGTTTTGTAAATGTCAAGAAGTTTAACTCAATTTAGCGTAAACAATCATATTTTATACACTAAAGATGGATTTACTAATTAGCCTTACTAACAAAGAGTACTTACCGATAAGCATAGAAGAAGTCGAACTTTAATTTGGAATTATCGGTGCTGGAAGTAATAGAATTGGTGACATTAAGAATAATCGAAATGAGTAGGCAAATGAACGTGACGATTCTTACTACCAATGCCGCAACTGGTGAAACCGCTGTGGATGGTGGAGGTGCCATTGCCGATGCGTTGAATTGAATTGTATTATTTCTTATATACTCTATATATGCAATATATTCACCAAAAACCAATGTTTTTATAGGGTGCCGCTCCCTTGAGAGTTGACTTTCTAACAGTGACATTGGTCCCAATCATGCTTGACCAAGTCATGAAATGAAATATTATCATTTCCGCGTAATATATTGCGTGCAAGTGGCAAGACATTGTAATCTCGTAGTAAAAGACCAAAAGCAAAAAAATAGTCAATTTTTTTCTTAAATAGTGGCTGAACATTCCAAAATTCCAAAATGGAATTTTATGAGAAATCAATCGAATTGAATAATAATAAAATAAAAATAATTGATTGCTATAAACGTATAAGTACTTTTTTCTTTTTCTTTTTTAATTTAATATACGTGGTAGGGAGATAGGGAAGGGAAGCAATGTGAGTGGTTCGAGTTTGAGTCTCTATTTGAAAATATGAGCATCTAATTACTACATTACAATTCAAACCACAAATGAATATTAAAATTCAACTATCTTAAGTACAAATTAAAAAGACGCAAGTATTTTGTTATTTTTTGATTGGGTAGTGTCATTCATCTCGTTTGGTAATATAATACTTGCTATTTTTTGATTGGGTAGTGTCATTCATCTAGTTTGGTAATATTGTCACTAAATTAGCAATGTATCACCTATTTAGAAAATAAAATTATTCCTTGTGCTTCTACAATATATAAATGGTCTCCTAGCTAGCCGTTGGCCAAACATGCTTATTTCTACTTTTTCACGACTTCTTTGTGAATCACGTTTAAACGCGTTTAATCATTCATTTCAAATATATCCGCAAGAATTAGACTGAATAATTAGAGTGTACAGTGAAAAGAATATTTTGATCAAGTCAACTATATATAAATGTATTCTATATGTACATGTTCAACTTTATTAACAATCTTTATTTAATATTAGCTTCCCTGTAAAAGAGAACATATTATCCAATTTTCTTGCGTATTTTGGGGGGTCATTGACTTAATGATGCTGCTGCGGAAGTTGCTGGATATTTCTTTCATCAATCAATCAATATAAAAAAGGAAGAAGTGAAAAAAGAAAAAAAAATGGAAAAAGGGGGGAAAATTGCAGTCCTTACTACTTGTTAGTAATATCTCTCTTAGAAAATAAAAATTGATCAAACTAGTACATATTTTATTTAACTTCTTATACGAGGCAAAATCTTTATACGGATTTCTATGATCATTTATGTACTTTTATCTGTTATAATTAAAAATGTTAAAAAACTTTTCAAAAATTTTGTAACAAAATGTCTAACTCATGTGAATTGCATCGATGCAAGTCATGTGTATTTTAAATTCACGTAGCATGCATCTATTCAAGCCACATAAAATACAATGGGAGATTTTTACACAACTCTTTTTCCTTTTTTTTTTTCTAATACAATGGTAGATATGGGAGGATAGGGAAATTAGGGGATATATATGTGTGGTTCGAACATAATAGAATATATATATATATATATATATATTCTGGAAATAATATATACACACACTAGTACACTAGAATAAGATTATATATGTATATATTAGGATAAGATATAACCCTTATAAAAAAAAAAAGAAGTCAAAGAATAAGATATAACCCGTGTAGTTCCTGATTAATTCATCGCTGCAAACTGATCTAGATTGGCCAAAATACTTGAAGATTGAGTCATAAGGTGATTGATCCCTCAAATTTCTATTTTGTGGTTAACTATGGTGTATCAGTGATTCACTTTTTCCCCCTGAAAGGGAATTTTCATTCATTTAAAAGGGGCAATGAAATGAGAGATACAATCAGACCAAGAAGAATTACAACTCCTGGAAATTGCATGTGCCGCAATCTCATGAGTTATAAACATTTCTATCTCTAGAAACGTGATAACATAAACTACAGTTGTTTCGAAACAAAAAATCACGAGATCGGAACTTCTTGATGGAGGGGCGCACTCAATGATAGCAAGCTCCATTCCACGGGCTTCCTCACCACCTTTTGAGCATTACACTCTACACGCGCACTGTAAGTCAGTGTTTCATGGCTAACTCCAACCCATCTTGATCAACACCTCTGCACAATCTAAGTCAATCTAGGTCGCGGACAAGCATAAATACCATGAATAACACGTTCATCATAAGTGAAAACTCCACTCAATCCCATCCAACCGTCCCGCTCTCGTATGACTGCATCTATCTTTAAGATCAGTCCACTGCCAGTACATGCATCATTCCGCCATTCAACTCCCCTATTAGTCGTCCTCTCGCCACCAGACGGAACCCCCATATTTGCTTGATGATATTGCAATATGTCGAAAACATATTCTCAGTGTGAGGGCACCTTATATTTTGTTGACTAAAGCAATTGTTTGATTTGGACTTGGAATATATAATACAAACATCAACTTAAAATTCAGACACAAAAAAGTTAGAATAAAATGTAAAGAATTAAACCAAAGAAAAATAGACGAGAATTTGTCCAGTCCAAAAATAGGAAAAACCGAAGAAACAAAGACCACAGTTTGATGGAGAATATTACTAATTTTTTTTATTGTCTCAATCTATTCGACCAGGTTAAGACTTTATTTTCACACAAGCTCGTGAACCCATTAGCGTTAACTATAAGGGTAAGTATCGTTTCTTCTTCCATAATCCCTAAACCTATCTGACATAGGTTTCATACCAATTCACAACCACACACTCAGCTTTTACGGCATTGGCAACTTTGCCAACCTAAATATTTTGTTCCAAAATTCAGTCTGGTCATAGAGCCGTCGTACCTGTTTTTGTCCTAGGTCTGTCCTTACTTATCACAACTTACAAAAGACATACTAACCTATTAAAGTATTTATGAAAAATAAGAAATTGTAGCTGTAGCCGATATGTTTTTCAAAATGTTTAAATAAAATTGATGTTTAATTTTGTCCCAAAATGTTTAATTCACTTAAAAGCCAAGCATACTCATTCTACTTCTTTTCTCACTATAATTTCTCCAAAATGAGATTTAAACACCCATTGCTTAAAAAAAAAAAAAAAAAAGAGCTGTAAAGAGAAAAAAAGGGATTCAAACACTCACTTATACCAATTAAAAACAGAAATTACACAAATGCCACAAATCTCCGTCAAAATGTCTTATTTGCCCAAACTTAATCCTATCAATACCAGAAATGTCCCATCGCCTTTCTTCTTTCTCTTCCCCACCTCTCTTCACCAACATCTCCATTCCCCCTCTACCGCCACTGTGTCACTACCGATATTCTATTGGAAATTCATCTCCACCGTCACTAATTCAACATGCACCTATGTTGCCTTTCCATTCTTTGTTGCTTTAAGAATTTTGTAAGGCTCCTTAACTTTTTCTGTAGAGAGTGTGTGTGGGAGGACAAGAGGAAAAGGTAAGGATGTTTAGTAAGCCAGTTGGCTTGACCCGTAAAAGCTCTAACACAACCCAAGGTTTGGGGCGAGCCCCAAAATTGGAGCACAGCCCAAATTGGGCCCGTAAAGCATAAATCCAACAACCCCTTTCTCCGTTGTCGTGTCTCTCACTATCCATACTTTATTCGCTGCTATGCATTTGACTATCCACGTTCATTTCGCTGATGCTAACTAGGCCTGGGCATCAGTTGGTCATGTTTGGGCTCAACCCAAACCCGACTAGACATTTAATCGGGTTGGGAGTTTTGTCGGTTCCAAAACCCGAGTCAACCCGACTTTACTCAGGTTGAGTTAAGTCGACTCTGGTTGGCGGTTTGGGCTGGTTACAGGGCTTGCCTAAAAAACTAGCAAGGCCCAATTACCTTTTTTCAGACTAAAGGCCCAATTTTCTAAAATCGGCCCATTTGCTGCAACAAAATAATTTCGCCCATGTTTTACCCTAAAATTTTACGTTTCTGACTTTGTCTTCCATAAACAAAAAATTCAAATGTCAAAGCCAAAATCAAAGGAGAAAAAATGGGCGCGGCATGGAGGACGACGGTAGCAGCGCTATATGGAGGGCCACGGCGGCAGAATCAACAGCGCGACATAGAGGGTGACGGTAGCAGCAGTGGAGGATGGTTCCATTCATAGGCGGCGGCAGCGAATCGCAGGGACACGACGGTGGCGGCGAATTGAATTTGGGTTCTAGCTTTCTCAGGTTTGAGAGAGTGAAAGTGATTGAGAAAATGTGCAGAAGTGCTTTCTTGAAAATTCTGGAACTTTTATCAAAGATCCTGGCTCTCCTATTGTAATCAGTTGCTTCTTTTCCTCCATCTTTGTCTGAGAGCATCTGCCTTTGTAAACAAAGTGAAATTGTCAATGGGAAAACATGATTTTAGGGACAAAAAATAATATAAAATAAAAAATTTATTAATTCGGGTTGACATGGTTACCCGACTCGGGTTGCCGGGTAGGGTTTCGGCGGGTTAATAGGTTCCTATCCTCTAGACCAGGACCCAACTCAACCCAGTCAGGTTCCCTAACTCTTTACCAGCTCTCGATCCGATATGAACAGTAACCCCGACCCGACCATGTCAGGTCGATTAAGTTAGGTTGGTCAGGTTCCTGAATTAGATGCCCAACCCTAATGCTAACAAAGTCAAAATTAAACACAGTGATTCTAAGTTCACTGTCATGTACCATGATGTTAAGTTTTTGTTACTTATTAAACTCAGGGCTATGGTGTTTGTGGGATTCAATTTATATCCATAGGCAAAACCGGTGAATGGATAATAATTTAAATTCCAAAGTCACAACAAATCAGTAGCGGAAATCAAGGACTAAGAACAATGTTTTTAAGTGGCTTTTTGTCAAAGTAATATGTTCAACACGGTTGCTGGAAAAGCCCACCAATACACGCCCTTCCCTTATTCACCGGA
>CAVNYN010208709.1:0-10268 GCA_963692815.1 Nyctanthes arbor-tristis
GGGGGTTAATGTAAGACACACAAAATTACGGATAAGCACCCCAACCTTTTTCAAAGAAAGCATAAAAGAAAATTTGATATAGTTTGAAGGCTGAAGCTCAATCACACGTTATCTATGTGGCAATTTCAGGTCAGGCTCAATTATCAAATTGGCTTAAACTACATAACTGAGAATATGCCTAACAATGGCATAAATACAAATTAGCCTTTAGTTATCACTTCTCCGAAGAGGAAGTTAAAAAAAAAAAAAGAAGGATTTTCAAATATAACTCGTTCAGAAAAGGATACCAATTCAAACGGATACTATTGTTACATCTAACTATTGAGGTATTTGTTCGCCCAACTCGTTTTTAGAACTTTGAATATCTATCAGTGGTTCGGAGTAGGTGGATGTGTGTGTTTCTCTGTAAGAAGAAAACATCAGAATCTCTTTCCCATTAAACAAAGGAGTAGAGAGCACGCGTACCACGCATAAGAATGAAGGCAGCTGTAACAGCGACTCCGGCTGTCACGCCTGGGTGTTCGCTTGCTCTAACCAATTCATCTAAGGTAAAACTGGAATTGTAAACATACAACTCAAATCATAGAATGAGAGTTAGGGGACAGGCGGACACCTTTAGCCTTGTGAAAAAAAGCCTCTTCATAAGTTTTGTAACGGGATATAATTTGGGGCATAAAATCCTGCAGATAATTGAACAAAGATGAAAGGTTTCCATGTATTTATTAAAATGAAACATTATAGTAATTAACAGAGAAGTATATATCAAAGGTTTGTAGATACCTGGATGGTGCGGAGATGAGTTGAAGAGGATTGCTGGAGTGAGCGGGCAGAGCGAATGGCAGAGTCGGTGGACTGCTGGACGTTACGGGGAAGATCCTTAGATATGTAAGAATGCCATGGCTTCTCCGACATTTGGTCTCCCGGCGTCGCCTGCGGAACTTCTTCCTTTCCCATCTAATCGGGTGTTCTTCCGTCGTGTATACCTTGAGGGTCTAGAAAGCGTTTTTAACCTATATATTATAATATTATTAATTAAATGAGAGGATATGTGCGCGGTTAGAGTTGGGGTTTTGGACCAATTAAATTGATCAAACTAGTCTAATCGAACTGAACCGGATTGAAATAGGCGGTTTTCAAGGTGGATGAAGCGGTTCGGTCGGTTGACGGTTTGAGACTTGAAAACCATGCTAAATCAGACCGAACCGATACTTAGTGAGACCGAACTGGAACCAAGAAAGAAAATCGAACCATCTTTAATTCTACAATTTTGTTTTCGCTTGAAAAAAAGAACGTTGGGAAATACACCACGCCATTTCATCTCTCTTAGTTTCCTCAGTTCCTTGGCTGGCTCTTCCATTATATTCACTTATATTCAGCAATCTTCCTCTATCAAAGCCAAAAATCTTTTGATTTTCGTCACGAGTCACTGGTGTCATTCTCTTGAAGCTCAAGCTCGTCGTCTTATAGACTCCACTGGCGGGTTTGATTTTTACCTGATCTGATATGCGGCTGTTGGTTCCTTATTTCTTTTTCTTTTTTCTTTTGCCCATTTTCAGTTCATTATCCAAACTTATAAAGATAGGGTTGTTGATGCTACAATTTTTTTTTATTTGTAGTGTAAATGTTTATATATCAAAGAACAATATACAAGTCACCGTTCGCTGGGCATACCCATGTAAATCAAAGGAACTTACATAACTTTACAAAAGAGTGCAAAAGCTTTACAAAAGTACATGCCCGCTAGCTAGAGACTTATAGTGGATCAAAACATTAGGATACAACGTAAATAAAACTCTGTATACATGTGTTTTAATCTTGCTAATGGTGTTTCCAGCTTGAGGTTTAATGTCTTCAAAAATCTGTCGATTCCGGGAAATCCGTAAATAGTAAACGGTGCAAGCAGCAAAGCAATGTGTTTTGCTTTGCTTTGCTAAGTAGTGCCTCTTGCCTCCTTCTTAATCCATTTAAGTGAACTTACGATAGTGGACATTGACCTTCGAATACCCAGCCATTCTCGGATGTATGGCATTAATAAAAATTGGGTTGGATGTTCGTCTATTCTTCTTCTTAGTTCTGGGCTTTTTCCTCTTATATTTTTTTTATTAAAAAAAAGACACTCAAACTGAACAGTTAAACCGAACCCACCGAGTCAAAATTAGTTCAGTCGGTCTCGGTTTCAACAAAATTTCTAGTTGGTTTCGGTTTCTAAAAAGCTGAAATCGACCATGTTGATTCGGTGTCGGTTTAGCCGGAAAACAGCACCAAGCTGACTGACACCCATCCTAGCTACGGTACCTTTGTACTATAGTTTTTTTTAGACATTTTGTTTCATATTACAGTAATCAGTGTGATATTCTTAATTTTTCAACTTTTTTTTAAATTTTTTTTATTCACCTTTGCTTTATCTATTCACTATTTTGAAATAAGATTCACTATTAAATTTAATAAATAATAGATAATTATCATCATTTAATTTTTTAAATTATAGATAAATTTGATTATTCAATTGTTTAACATATCTTGATTTTTTCAGGAGAAAAACATATTTTGAAAATTTTAATTTATAATTAATAGAAATTAAACATATATATGTCGTTATTTTAAGTTAATTGAAAATTATAATTATAATTTTTTCTTAATTTTTCTCAGTATAAATGAATATTAGTAATTACGACTATTTTATTAATTTATATGATCTTCATGCTATCTGAATTTGTTGGTTTCGAATAAGAAATAATTTCACAGTATATGTAACCGCCCAAGTAATAATTATTTCATACGATGTCATTTATCTAAATTAGATAAAAAATAAAATGATATTTATTTGCGTCGGGTTAAAATTTGTTGTAAACTATAGTCACCTTAAGATGACAAGAGAAAAATACATTATTGTTTAGTTGATATTAAAAATTAATTATTCCTTATTGGGTAAAAACTTATAAAATTTCATATTATTTATTTTTTTAAATAATTTGATATGTATTCTTCCCGTATGGTAAGAATCTAGTTTCTATAAAACCAAAGGAAGTTTCTTCTTCCCCCGCCCACAGAAAAGGAAAAAAATAAAAAATAAAAAGAAAAAGAAAAAGAAAAAGGGGAGTTACTGGTCAATTATCCCAGTCACTCAAATGCGTGTTATTTGGCACATCTGACACGCCACATCACAGATGATATATTGACATATGTTGGCTAAAGTTAACAGCGTCCTGCTATTTGTAGGTAATAATTCAGGTAATTTTTTACAGAAGGAGGTAAGTTCTCCAATTGGGGAAAAATAATTTAAAGATAAAACGGTGAATTTACTCTATTTTGTAAAAGATTCTCTGAATGATTACTTATAAATAACGGTATTCTTGCCCAATTACACAGTATACACGCGTAAGATTTTGAATTTGACCCCATTTTATAAAAGTTTTCCTGAACGATTATTTACAAATACTATTTTCCAAGTTAACAATAAAGTTATTTGTATATACAACTTTTACCAATTTTTTACATACATGTATGTGGCCATGTGATGGCCTTTGATTTGAACTTAATGTGGTGTGTAAGAAAATGAAATATGCCAAATGTTCTGTGCTTAAGAAATTAAGTAAACTATTACATACAAATAGACTTATCACTGGACATGCTCACTTGACATATGGAAATCCCGTGTGGACACAATATTCCTGCTACCTTTTCCAATTGAGATTTGCATTTCCCAATTGAACATTACATATCTTTTTCAACTAGATTTCCACCCGTGCGTTACACGAATAGAGCTCTAAGAAAATTTCATATAGAAAAATGTAATGTAATTATACTTGTCACGCTTTATGTCATAAAGAAAATAAATAACACAAAGGAATGGCTATAGGGTAGGGTAGGGTAGGGTAGGGTCGGGTAGGGTAGGGCGGAGCAGGGTTTGCCTTCCCCGCACCCTGCTCCGTTTACCTTTCACTACCCCGTCCCTGGCCCGAATCCCTTTCGAATCGGGGCGGGGACATTTTAGGGTTGGAGACAGGAACCGTAATCTACCCCGTTTTTGAATTAATTTTTTTTAATTCCTGTGTATAAGAATCACACAGTTTAAAAGAAGTAAACAAACTAGTAAACAATTTGTTGAACGGCACATGTTCGAGTCACGAGAGTACTAATAGCTTGTGGATTTTTTCTTTAGAATTAAATAATAATATATTATTTTTAATCAAATGGGTTTCGGGGCCGACCAACCAAAACCCGTCCCCGCCAACCATTCGGGCACGCTAAGTGTAAATTACTCTATTTTTTTCGTTAGATTAATATATTAGGATCTACAAATTCCACAAGGGAACTGTAATTGAGCTTTCTATCTCTTTTTGGCTTTAGTATTTCTATATTGACATAAGTAAACATACTAAAAAAGCTTAACAAACTGAGCATAGGTCGTTGGCTTTTGTTTAAAACCTATTGGGCATAGGCTCAAACATCATTCGTCTAGGCTTGAGTGGCTCATACAGCTTTTTTGCTATCCAACTTGGGGTTAAGCTCAAGCTCAGCTCGGTCATTGTTCCCTTTTTTAATCCAAAAAATAAAATAATTATAAAACATGGCATAATATACAATACAAGATAATTAAATATGATTCATAATTACAATTACAAACTCTCTTTTTTTTTTGTAGGTGGCTAAAAAGTTGGACATAGTTAAAATTTTACATAGCTTTTGTTTCCTTTGTGTACAATTTTTTGGGAAAAAGGCAAGTAATGAAACTGAAGATGCTATGTTAAGAAGATCATATTCTATAAGCTCCTCATGGGTCAAAAGTGCCTGAAGATCATAAGCAAAATATCTATTCACTTCAAGTGGTACTAAATGATCCAGCTGGGGGTATCATAACATAGGAAGATGGTCCTACTTCATTAACTTAACACACATAAAAGAAGTAAGTTTACACCTCATTGGATGAATATGCAATGTTGTGGACTGTTGCCACGGCTTGGGATGAAGAGTAGCAATCCATGTTACATGTGGTCAAAGGGTTTAGCAAAAGTTCAATTATGAGATATGTCATTTGTGAGTCTCTTCGGCTTTTAAAGTTAATTCGGTAATCCATAACAATAGTGAAGGAAAATAGTGCTGGCAGTATCTTTGTATTTTCTAAATTTTTCCACCATATGACCAATGAAGTGACAAAATACATCATGATTGGTGTACTTATTCAACATAGCAGAAATGTTCATGAACTCTAATAATACTAGAAGGTAAGTGGGGTAGCAAAATCCAAAACAAGCAGTGGCAGCATCATAAAACACTCGCAAAACTTCAGTCTCAAATAAATGGAAAATTGGTGACTTTGGTCGAGATTTGGGTTTTGATTATGTTATTACTAATTGCAATAGCCATATTTGGGTTATGTGGAAACGTTCCCTGGATTGTTCAGTCATCTTGGATGATTAGCAATTTTTACATTTGTTTGTTTTTGATATTCAAACTGGTGCTAGCATGGTGTTTTCTGCCATTTATGCCAGCTGCAACTATGTTCTGATGAGGGATCTTTGGGATGCTTTACGACTTATTGCAAGTAGACTAAGTTCACCTTGGCTTTTAGCTGGTGATTTCAATTACATTTTGAGACCTTTTGACATAAGAGATAACAGAATTATATATAGAAGAGCTTGTGAGGACTTTGCTGAGGCTCTTTTAGATTGTGGTCTTGAGGACATTAGCACAGTGGGCACTAGATTTACTTGGATAAATGGTCATATTTGGGATAGACTGGATTATACTTTAGGTAATGCAGAGTTTTTGGCTCTTATGGATGACTTTCGAATTACTATCCCTTATAGGAGTGCCTCTAATCATTGCCTGATCACTGTGGAAAGAGATCATCAGAAAGACAGAGGGGCCTACTGCTTTTAAGTTTATTAACGCATGTACAAAACATAACTTCTTCCAAGAAATGGTAAAGGTAAATTGGGACTATCAAATGGAAGGGAATGACATGTGGGTTCTTTGGAATAAGCTAACTAAACTGAAGTAAGTTTTAAAAGAGTGGAATAAGAATGTGTTTGGAAATATTTTTTCTAAGGTTGGAGAGGTTGAGCTTATGGTGGATAGACTTCAAATGGTTTATGATAAGGAGCCTTCACAAAAAAATGTGAGTCAACTTTTTAAAGGGCAAGCCATTCTGTTTCACACATTGGCTATGGAAGAGGAATTTTAGAAGTAGAAATGTGGGGCTCACTACATAAAGGAAGGGGATAACAATGCTAAGTATTTTCATAGTATGGTTAATGGTAGAAAGAACAGAAACAGAATGCAGCAGATTGAAGAGAATAAAGTTACCCTTACTAGTGAGAAGGATATTTGGAACTCTGGTGGAAAATTCTTTTCAAAAGTTGCATGAAAAGGAACAGTGTCACATACATGAAGATCCTTTTAGACGTTTGTTGCCTTGTATTTCAGATGACGAAAATGCCAAACTTATGGAGCTCTTACTGACGATGAAATTAAAAAGCCCATGTTTTTTATATGGACAAAAATAAAGTTGCGGTCCAGATAGATTTCGTACTCATTTTTTCAATCATGTTGGGACATTGTTGGACAAGATGTATATGAATGGGTTCAATCTTTTTTCTAGGGGACAGTTTATGCATAAGAGGTTTACACTTTTACATAGGGCTGGGTGTGGGGTCAGATTTATCGGGTTTGGGCGCAACCTGAAACTGAAACTGACCCAACGCCAGGTCGGGTCGGGAAGTCCCAGACCAAACCGAACTGGATTAGCTACAACAATGGTTGGAGGCACAAAAAACACTCTCATATCATCAATTACAGTTGGTTGTAGAAGCTCAAAGACCAACTTGGGAGAAACTAGCAAGGGGGGTTTAAAGTTGAATAAGGATGCTGCTATCTTTGAAGGAATCAACAAGTTGGGTTTCAGCTTGCTAATTAGAGATGAAAATGGTACTTTTATCCGAGCTAAAACAATACTTGTTGACACCCTAATTTATTAAATCACCAAGTCCAACAGTCACCGCATGTCCTCAAACTCTCTTTCCCTCTCACTTGATGAACCCTACTTCCCCAAATCTCCTACTGCTGTCGTTTGTCGCTCTTCTCCCTCCGTTTTGTCACCACTGCTATCGCTAGTTATATGATCATTTGCTGCCGGCTGTTGCAGATACCTTAAGCTCGTGTCTTCATTGTTCTTTCACAATCATGTCGATCTTGGTTTTTTGAAGATTAAAGCTTGTTCTGCAGAGGGATTTGAGAATTGAGATGCCTTGTTGGGCGTGTTAAGCACAGAGAGAGAGAGAGAGAGAGTTGCAGGGAAGATGGATGTGGCAAAATTGGATTAAAGAATCAGGGTTGGGGACTTGGGGTTTAGGGTCTAAGGCTTAGGGGTTGGGGTTGGGGGTTTGGGTTTGAGATCGGAAGAGCACACGTCTGAGGGTTTGGGTTAGGGTTTGGGGTTTTGGGGTTTGGGGTTTCGGAGTTGGGTTTCAGGGTTTTTTTTTTTTAAATAAAGACCACTAGTGTGGCTGATTTTATAAATAAGGAAAGCAAAAAACAAAAAGGAGGGGGGGCTAGACCTGACCTCCAGTCAATGCAAGAAATGAAATAAAATAACATAAAGAAAAGCTCCAACATGGAAAATCTATAAAATGCATGAAAAAGGAAAGCAAAAGCATCAATCATGGAGAATAACCTCCTCCATTCTTCTTGCTCCTGGTATAATATCTGTGGCTGATCTCATCTGCATAGTCCGTAGAGTCCCGTGACGCACCAGGACCACCCTAAGTGGAACTACGCCTCAAGACCGGCGGGGTACGGGGTGGGGCTGGGGGTGGGACAAAAGACTTCACCTATGCACTCAATAAAAGGGGGAGGTTAGAGGTAGGCATAGATAGGCGACAAGCTGCCGGCTGTGATGATGCTGCATGTACTCTGACTCAGAATCCAACTGGGGTTCCGTCTCCTCCTCTCAAGTGTCATACATGTAATAAATAGGAGAAGAACTGAGAGAAGACGGGGATGCCATAGTGTTCAACTGACAGAAACCCAGAGCATCTATATCTGAGACAACATTGGCCTGCACCCTATCCCCAGGGCCAGGCCGCTAACTAACTGAAGCTGCTGATCCAATAGAACCAGAAGACGTTGCTTTCTTCTTAGAGGAAAGAGGAGCCGTTATAGAGAGCCCAGTGGTAAACTCAATAGCCTGTAAGATGTCATCTGTAGCTCTCTTCAACTTCTTTCCAACCGTCAAGTCATACCTATTATAGTAATGGAGCATCATATCCCGCAAAGGCTCACGGTCCGCGATATCCTGCAACATATCCTTACTCATCCCAAGAAGGTATTTCTGGTACTTGTCGAAGAGCTTCTGAACCATATCCATAGTGATCCCAGGAGGCAAAGCACTAGGCGGAACCACCGGTACCACACCAGAATCAACAGCAGTAGACACAATCGGGGTCACGCTAGTACTGGTCCCAGAACCACAAGGAGCAACTAAACTGATAGAACTACTTACCCCAGGGGGATCCCAACCTCCTACAACAAACAAATCCATACTACGCACACTAGCAAGAGGTGAAGGACTAACTACAGGCATGGGGGGAGCAGAAACCAAAATTGAAGTAAATGAAAGGCTCGGAGGAGCCACCGGCACAACATGAGATGCAACAAAAGAAGACACAACTGGGGACACACTAGTACTAACTCTAGGTACACCAGACTCAACCAAACCAGCAGAAATAGAAATAGAAGGCAAAGCAGAAGTACTCACTGGTGGAGAAGAGTTGGCAAGGGCAACTGAAGGCGGAGTGACTGAGATAACAGGTGGGGCCTGCACAATAGAAGACGTCTGACCTTGGTTCTAGTCACAGGCGCCTGGCTGGCGCGGAAACAATCGCCTTTCCATTATCTCGGGGAGGCATAGCCTATGGGGGGCTGGAGGTGGACCCAGAGAAGGAGGCGGAGGGGGAGGCGCTGTAGGGCAAAACCAACAAGAACCCTCAGCATGCCCCAAGTGTTGGCACTGAGTTCAGAACAAAGGCACCTGCTCATAAACAATAGACTGCCAGAAACTACGTATAGGTCCTCTATCAATCCACACCCTATCAGGGAGCTTGTGCTCCAAATTCATCTCAACTAAGACCCGAGCCCCACTAGGACGTACTAAGTCAGCCGTAGCCTCATCAATATGCAATAGAGCTCCAACAACTCGAGCCAAAGCATACAAACACTCTTTTGCCCTTAAATGAACAGGTAATAAAGGAAACAAAATCCACACAGCGGTAATATGAGTCTCATAGGCAGGATGAAAATCAGAAGTCCATTTCAAGACACGCATTCGACATCCAACAACAAACCACTCATGCCTCGAAAACAGACGTGTGTAATCATTCTCTCAAGTAAAGTGCAACAGTAAATGTGTAGAATCAATCAAGCCCACAGTATAGCTACTCACAAAACCAAATTGCTCCAAGCAACTACGCACAGAAACCATACTAGGTTTGTCAAACAGAAACTTACCAATCAATGTATACTGGAACGGCTCCGTCAAAAGTGCTTCCTTCTCGCTTTGATCGAAAACGCAGGCTCCCCACGATGAACATGAGCTGCCCTGTTGACAAGTGGCGCCAACGGAGCTGAAGCATCCTTAAAGATCTGCAGAAAAGGCTTCTTCACAATACGCTGCTCAACATATAATCCTGGGCAAGAAGCAACAGCAGAAGTGTAACATCCCGAAAATTTCTACAAATTAAGGTAAGCAACGAAATTGTCGTTTTGAAATAATTACTTGAATATCATTGAAAGATTTCTTGAAGATCAAAATATTGTTATTGAATTGACGGTAAAGAAAGATCTTGGTTGATTATTGACATAAACTAAAGTGTAATGACTTAATTGACACGAATTGAAGAGTGTGAACTTGATTGAAAGATAATGCAAAGGAGAAGGACTTCTTGTGCAATTTCTTGACAAGTGTGAGGCGCCACACCGCGCCACTTGTCAGGAGGAGATTTGAGCCACTTGTCAAGATGTGGTTAGCGCCACTTGTCACGTTATGATTGACGGACTTCAAAAGTTATTAAAATTAGCTAAATCCTAACTATTATATAAAGGAAGCTAAGGATTTCATTTTCTCTTCCAACCCATTGCCCTTTTCTCTCCCGAACTCCAAAATTCGTCCAACTTGGCCAAGGGAAGGAGAAAACCAATAAAAACCCGCCAAAATACTTATTTGTCCTTTGAAAAGAGTCCTTTACCATATATGGAAGGATTATAGCTTG
>CAVNYN010208713.1:0-20778 GCA_963692815.1 Nyctanthes arbor-tristis
TCCTTGGTATCTTCTGGAGAAGCCTGAAATGGGAGTATCACAAATCCAATTTAATTATTGGATATTCTTCTCCAATGCACTTTCCGCCTTGGCTTTGAATTTCTCAATTTTTTTGGTCATTGGTAGAACTGGTGCAGTGACCATTCGAGTAGCTGGCGTCCTAAAGGACTGGATACTTATTGCCCTTTCCACAGTCATTTTTCCTGAATCAACAATCACCAATTTAAATATCATTGGCTATGCAATTGGTACGCTTCTCATTCCATTTACCTTTGAAACTGTTGAAGCAAATTACCTGAAGAGATGTTAAAGATGATGTTTGCACAGCATTGTGTGGTGTCGTCATGTACCACTACTTGAAGGTCAAGGATGTCCGCTCATCACAGACTCCTGTAGACAGCATCACAGATCGAATAGGAAAGGTAAAAGTCTAATTCAAGAACATCATACTAATTTTTCTCTGTATCCCTAAACAAACTCTCATGGTTGTCCGAATTGCGCATGTAATGCTACTTGAAGCTCTGTTCATTCAAGCTTCGTGATGATCTCATTAAATATTGAAACATCCGAAATTTGAAATATAACTGATGCCAAACGAACACCCATCTTGCATCAATAACACCAGTTATAATTGAAATTAAGTATAACTATTTGCCAAATGGACCCCCTAGCTGACCTTGTTTTTTATGAGGAACTCTTAAATTCTCAACAACCACTATTTTATTTTCAGAAACATCATTCCATGGCATCCTTCACTTTTTTTACTTTCAAAGTTGCTAATTGCGATATGCCAAGTTGCATGAGCTACATTTCTTAACTATCCTATCAAGATGTGTTTTATACTTGTGAGTTAGCAAGTTGAACGCTAAAACCAGATAGGGGACAGACATGTGAAATGATGAATAAAAACAATTTGCTTTTACGTTTAACAGAAATGTTTTGTATCAATTTTCTTGAGTTCTGCTGGGATTGAAAGCATACATCCATAACAATGATAATAAGAATCAATAATTAGATGAGCTGAAGTTTATTTATTGCAAACAAAACATTAGAAAACAAATCATGTCAGCCTCACTTGTTTGTTAGAGGTGAAATTCACGACGAATTTTATGCTCCTGTTGAAGAGTGGGAAATGTAGGCAAAGGAATTTAAGCTAAATTTAAATTAAGATAGGAATGTTAGGAATGTAACTTCTCAAACCTGTAATGACATAAAGACCATAGTTGCCCCAGAGGCTGAAGTTTGATCTTCCTGCTATATAATCCACATTGTGTCACTGATAGAGGTCTTGAAACACAGCAAAACTACTGAAGAAAAGTTGAGTTCCAATGTACTTTGTCACCAAGGATACAAGTGCCAATGCTGCTGTTGATTTAGCACAGGGAACAAAGGACTGTTTCCTTTTTGTTTCATGTCGTCTTCAAGTACAATATTTTGTGCTGACCCTTTTGTCCGTCTTTGATTGATAAAACAAGGCACGTTGACTATTCTACTTTTCATTTCCTTTTCCGTCATTCATTTTTCATATATCCAATAAAAACATTTTCTGACTATGTATAATGTGTTTCTGGTACATTCTTCTAATTGCATGACATGTTTCTGCTACATTCAGTGAGACTCATGGGGATGTTTGTAATATGATTTGCTACCAGGGAAAACATGTAATTTCTGATTGTGTTTCTTCTGTTAAATATTTGCCGGACCTTAAGACGGAAAAGAAGTCATCTGATATGTACGTTCCTGATGATGTATTGGACAATAGTGGTGGAGGGAAGAACAGCAGGAATACTCCCCCTCAGGATTTACACGTGGATGAAGAAGCACCGCTAATTCCTACTTCAAGGTTTTCCCATCTGGGACGAAGCCAACTTAGCAGCCATGAAGCATGAATCAAATGTATGTTATATAATTTTCTTGTGGTTTCTGTGTCATTTTAGAGTGGTTTCACATGTTAGAAGAAGGTTGAAATGGTGGATAGTATCAGGACTGAAGTATACATCCATCTCTTTCAGTGAAATACTACCATTGTTTCTAGAGGTTACATGATCAAGATTTTTCTCTAACTTCTTGTAGAGACATGAAAGAGTTAGAGCATGCAATGAAGTAGTGTCTACAGATTTTGCGGATAACTGAACATGATGTTTTCGTGTATTGATCATGGGTAAATAGTTTGTCTCTGATACCACTGTTGGGAAAGTACTTGAACTTACGCAGCAGAAACAAAGAACAAGAACGAGCACAAAAGAGAGAGAAACATAAATTTAACATGGAAGAGATTCTTTTATTAATGAGAAAAACCTTATAACATAATATTTTTCTTACCCTCACAATCTCTCTCTAAGACTAGAGCAGTTAAAGAACAACGTACGCAATACCTCTGTTCGTACTGTTTTCTTTCAGTCTCTTTAATTTCTCAAATAACTCAATCAACGACGCAATCCACCATGGTAGCCTAATCTCACTATCCATGTGCAATTCATCTCAACAAAAGACACCAAAACCTAACCCCAGATCCAGGCACGCACCACCTTTTTCTCTTTTTCCCTCTCTTCTTCTTTTTTCCACAATTTCCACAGCTGCTTCTTTTTCAATTTCGTGAGGTTCGTAGACGTCCAAGGAATTGAGCTTATTATGCTAATCAAAACTTTATGTCAAAGCAATCCATGTCCTAATTAAACTCCAAGACTTTTCCTTTTTTCGTTTCTTGAACCTTAGGAATTTAATTGACATATTTTCTTCATAAGTCTTTCAACTTGACACATAACTTTGAGTCAATATCCAATAGTAAATTGGCTTACATTAGCATTGTACAAACACCAATACCCAAATTGGCAATTGTGGATCGCGGTGGGTGTAGTAGCTGGCTGATGGCCGTGCACTGTGGACATTTAGTGGCAGCTCATTGTGGTGGAGAGAAGTGACTGGTGATGCTGCCATGGTGCAAGTTACGGTAATTCTTGAGTGTCTTCCTTTTCTATGTAATGTAACCAAAGACGGAACTAACTTTGGGGCTTCGGCTCAATGCTGCATGAAGCCTTCACTACTTTTTTCGATATCTCATTTTAAGGATATCTTTCATTGATGGTGTCATACTGATTTCTCGTTTTTTTTTTTTTTTAAATAGCAATTTCATTACATATCGCAAAGGGTCACCGAACTAAGCCATATAGACATACAATCCACCCAACAGAAATAAGAAGAATGAGAAAATGCAAAATAGGCAATAGTGTGGGCGACTATATTCCTCTCACAGGAAATATATTTGCAAGGTCCACCGCTACAATCCGCAAGCAAACCACGGATCCTTTCAAGCAACAACGCATTAGGATCAAATTCAAAGTTTGAGCGTAGGCTGGAAACAATTTGGAGACAATCTGATTTAGCTGACTATAGCCTAAGGCCTCGTGTCTTTGCCAAATTAAGTCATTCAAAAAGAGCGGGAGCTTCTGCTTCAGCAACTACAGGGGTTCCAAACAATTCTTTTGCTATAGAAGCCAAAGCATTCCCATGCTCGTCTCGTATGACAACTCCTATAGTAAAGTAGTCGGACCCTTCATGTAATGATGCATCAACATTTAACTTAAACCTACCCGTGGTTGGTTTCTGCCATAATGAGCATGACGAGCTCTCCTTCTTTTTTGTATGGATCATAGCCAAAGAAGAGGATAGAAAGACATCCAACGTTTGTAGCACCAGTAAAGATGATCTTCGACCCCAGTGCATGTATCAATCGGTTGTGTTCCTTCCATATGAGATATGCTATAACAATGATTAGTGATAGAGAGGCATTATCTAATGATTTTGTAATTGAATAAATAGTTGTTCTGATGTCATGCTGAAACACAAATGGTTTGATAGATTTCCACAAACCAGCATGCTTCCATATATTCCTTGCCACAATGCAGTCAAACAAGCGGCGGATTAGATAATATGTCTATTAAATAGTTCACACCAATAGGGATGACATTGTGAACCATTCTCCACCAGAGAATTCGAGTCTTGAGGGGAGCGGAACAACACCAAATTTTTTTCCACCAAGAGCTCATCGAGGAGGAGTTTCCAGTCTCAACATAACTAGCCAACCTCGTAATACAGCGATGACCACTTCTAATTGAGTACATACCATGTGATTCATGATGCCAAATAATTTTATCATTTGCTGTGACATCACCAAGCGAAATAGAAAGAATTGCACTCCGATCAACTGGCTAGAAAATGTTATTAATTTTATCAATATTCCAACCACCTGATGCTGAAAGCAACTCATATACTATGTGAAACCCCCCAATATTTGGAGAAATTGGTTTGAAAGATGGAGTATTGGGAATCCAAGGATGATTGAATAGATGAATAGAAGCTTCGTTACCAATACGCCCTCTAATGCCCAGATTGAGCACCTCTCGGCCCCATAAGATACTACGTCAAGCAAAAGAATCTCATCCGTTGCATCCTCCCTCCAAGAAGTCAGAGTGCGCAAAGTATTTACCTTTTAGCACTTTGAAGACTAAAGATCCTCGATTTTGGAGCAGTCGCCAAGCCATCTTTCCCAGCATTGCTTGATTGAAAGCCTCTAGCTCACGGTAGCCTAAACCTCCTGCCATCTTTGGTTTGCAAATAGTACTCCATTTAATCCAACATATATTTCGTTGGGATGCATCACCTCCCCATCAAAACCATCCTATGGCACATTCAATAGAATGGAGAACTGAACTGGGAATTTTGAAAAGAGTCATCGTATATGTAGGAACGGCCTGTAAAACTGCTTTAATCATCACCTCGTAGCCCCCAGTTAAGAACAAACCTCTTTTCCAACCATTGATTTTTTTTCAACATTTGGTTTAGCACCTCTTCAAAAGCTTTCCGTTGATTTTTGCCGATAAATATAGGGACCAAATAAAAGGCACTAGAGCTGATATTTTACGCTCCAAGAAATGCTTTGATCTCCTGACGGACAAGTTGAGGAACATTGGGACTAAACTGGACAGCAGACTTTGCTAAATTAAATTTCTGATCAGAGGCAGCTTCATAGATTGTAAGAACATTATGTAGAGCTTCAGAATCCTCTTTCTTAGCACGCAAAATTATGAGAGAGTCATAAGCAAAAAGTAAATGACTAGTTCTGGGCACGTTTCTTACATACCGAATGCCCAAAATAGATTGTCTCTCTTCGTCATGCAGGAAAAGACCAGAAAGAGTATCAGCACAAAGCAAGAACAGATATGGAGAAAGTGGGTACCCTTGCCTGAGTCCTTTTGTAGGAATAATGTTCCCTTCTTGATGTCCATTAAATAAAATTGTAAAAGATGATGTAGAAATGCAATTCAAAATAAGTGTCCTCCATCGGGTAGAAAAGCTCATAGTCTCTATAATAGGCTTTACTAAGATCAAGCTTAAGATCCATAAAACCTTTATGACCATCATGTTTTTTAGCAAGATAATGCATACATTCGAAACCAAGGACGGCACTATTAGCAATGAAATGCCTAGAAATAAATGCATTATGATATTCAAAGATAATCTTAGGTAGAACAAGTTTGAGCTGGTTAGCAATTGTTTTTGAGATAATTTTATAAATAACATTACATAAACTGATTGGCCTAAAATTGGCTACAACTTCTGGATGTTTTTTTCTTAGGGATCAAAAATAAATATGTTTCATTAAAAGGCTTAATTGACTCTCCATCATTAAGACATTTAAGACAAATGCTTGCCACTTGGTCACCAAGAAGATGCCAGTGGGATTGGAAAAAGAAAGCATGAAACCTACTTGGTCCTGGTACTTTATATGGCCCCATATTCTTTCTCGCTGCTTCCACTTCAGTAAGTGTAAAAGGTTGTTCCAATATTTTTTGTCATGCTCAGAAAGGAAACGGTTAATTCCCTGTACGCCTACATTTAAACAACCCATATAGGGATTCGAAGATGAGTAAATTTGTTCAAAATAATCTTGAATCAAACCAAGAATTCCCGCATATTCATGCTGCCATTCTCCCCTTGCATCTTGCAATTATGAGTGAAAATATTTGGCATTATGATATCCCGATTTCAACCACTCTGTACGTGATCTTTGTTTCCAATAGTCTTCTTCTCTATCCACCAATGTCGATTGTCTTGACTCAAGATGTATAATATATGAAAATTGAGTCTGAATGTTAGGGCCGTTATACAATGTATCAAGTTCCTTTTGTATCCTATTTAATTCTTCTCTCCATTCCCGAAATGTAACTTTACTCCAATTTTGTAGTTCAGTACAACACCGTTGAAAGGCTTCACAAAGATCATTCGGCCCTTGAAGTGTTTCCCTTGCTGAACTACACCTATTCTATCCCAACTTGACAACGTCCTCATAACATCTTTCCTTTATCTAGAACGGCTCAAAGCGAAATGGGCGTATCTTATCCCCAACCTCCTAGAAACAATCTTTGGATCCCAATTGGAGAAGGATAGGCTGATGATCCGAGCCCACAAAACTCAAATGAAAAACTCCAGCCGGAGGAAAAAAGAGATTTTCCAGCTTGATTGATCAAGAAACGGTCGAGACATTCTTGTATAAAGTGTTGGCCAGGACGCTTGTTAGACCAGGTAAATATTGGTCCAGTATAAGCCACCATCATGTCACGGGCTGGTTTACGGCTCTTATACGTTGTCCAGCACCCGTGCGGCCTTAGCGTTCTGCCCCGTGCAGAAACGGCTCTAAGTCAGCCTCCAACGTCGTCCCACACGACTTCCCACACGTCCCCCTAACCACTCGAGGTTAAAGGCCACAAACGTGTAGCGAATATGTTGAACGAAAGTGAGTAAAGTACAAAGACAATCTTGGAGAATGCTAGAACGTTTTATTGACACTACAATAACAACGTTTACAAGAACGAAACTCACACAACCTCACTTAAGTGTTTCACTCTTGTATCACTCTAACTCTCTAAGAATTTGCTACTTCTCACTTGTTGTATTTACAATGGGGTTCACCCCTATTTATAGGCAAAATTCCCCCAAACTCATGGGCCGGGCCTGGATCCGTTTGTGGCATGGCAGCCCACCTGCCAGCCGTCTTCCAGCATGTTCCAGCCTATCGGCAGCCCTCTGTCAGCATATTTCGGCCCAGCTGTGCGGCCCCTGGCACAGCCGTCGTTCTCAGCAACTTGCAGCCGTCGTTCTGGGCCATTCCAGCAACGTTCCAGCTGTCGTTCCAGATTTCGGCCAGCCGTCGTTCTTGACTTCTCCCAGCAACTTGCACGGCCGGCTGGAAATCCGTCCCTCTCGATCCACTTGCATGGCCAGCTGTCTGGCCGCCTCTCTCGGCCAACTTGCAAGGCCAGCTGGCCAAACGTCCCTTTCGGCACACCATGCCAGCCACATGCTGGCCCGCCATGCCAGCTGCTTTTCGGCCTGCCAGGCCTGCTGCCGGCCCAGCCGAAATTTTGGCCAACTTGCGTGCCACTTGCACGTCATCATTCCAGCCGTCGGCTATGGCCGTCTTTCTTGACCACGGATTTTCTCAGCTGGGGCCCACCATATTTTGGCTTCCACACTTAGCCAAATTTTCAGGACGTAACAAGGGTCGGCATGCCATGCCGGGGCTTCTTTTAATCTGCCGTTCCCACTGGCCGGTCGCACACGTCCCATGCCGTGCGCCACATCTGTGCCCGTTTCGGCCTCGGCATCGCCAATCTGCTGCCGTCTCGCCCGTGTCACATGCGGGGCGTGACAATCAGCTCACAATCCCATAAAGTTTATCGGAAAGCTTGCATTTGAGTTTCTGATCGCATTGAACCTCTATTTTTTTCATTTAACGTTAAAATTTTGTTAAAATCGTCTCCACATATCCATGGTAAAGAGCTTAGTCCATGTGATTTCTCGTTTATATGTAACAGTATTAGGTAAATGATGACTGGTGACCAAACGTCTGATTAGGATTAGTACTTAAGATATATTGAATAATTTGGTACGATTCATTCATTAATATTAGTGTAATTTTAGATAGAGATATTTGTCTGACACGAATAACTGATATGATTTAGTTGGCAAATATAGATTGATTGTTTATCATCCAGTACATAACTAAGCATATTACTTTTTCGTGTTAATTAAACACGTTTCCTAGAATTATTGATATTAAAAAAAACATATTGAAAACTATTTAAAAGATTTTCTGAGTAACTATTTTTTTATTAGATGACATGTTGTGTCTCTATGCCTTGTGTATGCGTTATGTTTATCATAAAAATAAAATAAAATAAACATGCATCTAAAACTAGGTCACCCGCTGGTGCAAAAAGATCAAGAGCCTCATGGTGTCTATAATATGGAGACATCCGCCGTTTTATATTATAGAGGTGTATTCTCTTTATGAAAATACATTATAATCTCACATACTACTGATTTGACCATTTATTTGATAACTGCTCATTTATAACCAAAAATTTCAAACTTTTATTAAATATACACTACTCATTTTACCTCAATATAATTTCTTAATATAATTCAATTTGAATAAATAGATTCAAACAGCCACTATAATTCATATGTGAATTCTTGTGTAAAAAGAAGACCCACGTGCTAGCTCATGTTCTGTGATCAAAATGGGTGGAGAATATAGCACGTAAGCTAGATGTCTCCACAACGAGACATCTGGTGTTCTCTTGAACGGGATTTCCTTTCGGTGCATAATTCTATCTCGTTTTATTTTAAATTTAAATTTAGTCAAATAAATCACATCTATATCTTTGGTGAGACTCATACGTATTGTATAAAAAGTAAAATTTAGTATAATTTCACTAATATACCTTTAATTTATTAAATAATACTATTTTATTGATTACAATACACATTAAATAGGTGTATAAAAAAATTAATAGGAAATTAGATTATATTTTGAGATGGATGAAAAAGGAAAATTGAACTATCTTTGTTTTGTGGTACAGAAATAATAATTAGAGTGGGGCAAAATAACCATAACCAACCGAACCAAACCAAAACCGAATAGTTTGATTCGGTTTTTCTAAATTTTCAAACGGTATTAAGCGCACATTTTATGGCGTCTATTGGGTAACATAGGGGATGTCCAATGGGTGCGTGCCACATAATCCATTGGACGCCATAAAAAAACTGGTTATTAAGACCAAATAACCATTTGGTTATGATTTTTGTTTTAAAACCAATAACCAAATTATAACCAAGTTAAAGTATTTGATTTTGAATTTATTAATTTTAAATTCTCAATTTAAATTCTCAAAGTTAAAAGAATTGATTTATCAAACAATCTCGATTTCTATTAAAATCACGTAAATCAAACCATAGATTATAATTGTTACCCACATAAGTACAAACTTTTCTCTTTTTTTACCTTTAATCAATCGTTTAATTAAACCATATTTTGTTATTTTTATATAATCATAACTAAATCAGAACTGAATGGTTCAATTTTGATTTAGTTTTAATATTACAAAATAATTGAATGATTATTTTCTTAAAAAATCATCGGTTTTTTGTTTGGTTTGGTTTTCTTAAAATTACGATCAAATCAAACCACGCCCAGACTTAATAGTAATTCACTAAGAAAACATGTTGGTTATTCCTTGGAGAAGTTAATTATTAAATAATAATAGATAATTGATAAGGAGGTTTTTTACGCTCATGATCCAAAAGTGTATATGCTCAACTTCTTCCTTTCATATTCTTTTTTTATCCATCCTAAAATATTCTTTTTTTCTTATTTAACCTTTTAGTTTTTTAAAATACCCCTTATTTATTATGTATAATAATCAATAATAAAAAAAATTAAAGTGAAATATTAAATAAACTAAGAGGGCATATTAGACAATACATTGTTAAATTGTACATTTCTAACAATATTAATTAAGTTTTTTTTATAATATGTGAAAAATAAGATGTGAATGTTTTTGTGGGATCGGGTCTGCTTTTCCATCATGTCAACCTTATACTTTGATTCACCGCATAAAAATGTGACGGTAATAATAATTATCGACCGTTAGGGTGACTTTTCTCCTATTAGTCCCAAATAAAATTGTCTGTCAATTCCTCAAACCTTCGTTTCTCCAATTCTCTCCTCAGCTAATAACAACAACAATAACAATAATAATAATAATAATAATAATAATAATAATAATAATAATCAGGAGGTTTTTCTCCCCCCAATTGGATCAACAAAAATGTGAATATACGTATATGGCCAAGGCTTTCTTTTCACATTCTCTGAACTGAGTCTTCGTTGTTGCTTTAAATCTCTTTAGATCAGCTTTTCTTTCTGCGGTGACTCGTCGAAGGTACACAAACTTACTTTTCCACCTAGTCAAAATTCCCTGCAATTCGCTTAATTCCAAGGATGTCCTTTAACGCC
Organism: Nyctanthes arbor-tristis; assembly: GCA_963692815.1. Classification (NCBI taxonomy): domain Eukaryota; kingdom Viridiplantae; phylum Streptophyta; class Magnoliopsida; order Lamiales; family Oleaceae; genus Nyctanthes; species Nyctanthes arbor-tristis. The sequence goes on from CAVNYN010208713.1 coordinate 10,361, forward strand.
GATTCTTCTCCGACTTCCACCTCCGGCGACACCATTACTGCCACCAGAGACTGGATTTTTCCTTCACCTTCTTCCACCCACTCACACCACCGCGACTTCCGTACGGCCCCGAGAAGGAGAAGATTCTCCAGCTACGCACGCTCTGCAAAAACTACGCAGTCTCAATTCCAATCGACGCCCTTCCAGTCGCAAAATTTACGCGAAGACTCTAATTCGTCCGGTCCTATTTCCAAGTATTCCGGATTAAGACGACGGCGTTTTGAGTTTGGTTTTGGTCGGCGGGGCGACAATTCTCGTACGCCGCCTCATAATGCTAGTAGTGTTAATAAGGAAGATGATGCAGCTTCGCTGGCGAAATATGAGGCTCAGGATAATAAAACGAAGTCTTCTACGAAGAGTTTTGCTGGTTTTCCGAGTGGCCGGCTAAGAGTTCGGTGGCAGTTGTCGTTTACCGTTGCGGTAAGCTGGCTTATTCTCTCTCCTCTAGCTAAAAAGAATATACGAAAAACTAATAGAAGCTTGTGAAAACTTTAGGGGTAAAAGAAACAGAAGTAGTTGTAAACATAGAGCGTATAGTGAGTGGCGTTGCAGAGAGGCAGACTGCTACAACCATCTAATAACAAAAGTAAGTCAGTTTCAGCATCCTGGCGAGGCCGACACCTGAAGCCTCTTATTCAGCAACAACGGACCAAAATGCATGAAGATGTTCCATTTTTAGAAATTTCGATGGACTATTAATACTAACAACTCGTCATGTTTTGGCATTGCAAAAGGACATCCAACTCATGTAAATAGAACTTGAACATCAGCAGATTACATTGAGAAGCTATCTGTGAAAGCATAAGAAATTGTATAAAACTAATTTCAGAAAGAAAACCATAAATAGGTCAACTACTATTCCAGTCATTATGCAAACTTGGATTATAATTACAGCCTCTATACATAAGTATATAAATATTTACACAATAAACCTTATTCTATTTATAAATACATTTGAGGTTGGCTAGAGAATTAGGCAAAAGTGGGGAAGCCCCTTTGGGGAGGGATGGAGGGAGTCTATCAATTCACTGTAATTCCATGTCAATTCAGCAATTTAGTCTTCTATTAGAGCTCTCTTTAGATTTAAAAGAGTATATTCCACTTTTTAGAGGGTATTTTTAAATTTAAAGTGGAAAAATTCTAACATTGTTCAACAAACTCTTTATTTTTTACTCTTTATATTACCTTTTTCAAGAAACATGTATTTTATTTTTCATTTTAAATTAGTATTCGTACTTCTATGTGTCAATGACCAATAGAATTAAGCACATTTTTTGTTAAACCAGGAAAGGAGTATTGAAACTTGCAACTATTAAATTTTAGAGGGTGGATTTAGCTCTCCAAATTTGGAGAGCCAAACCTCACCCGCTACTTTTAAATCATTGAAACGACTCGTATTGTTGTTTATAGTCTCAATATTCTCGTCAATCATTTAAGCAGGTAAATGATTATCAGAGCAGACCAACCTAATGTAAAACTGTACAGGTTATTTGGATATATTATTTGTGTCATAATATCTGATCGCTCACTGTTTTCGATAATTTTAATATGATTCATAAGTGTAATACTTTATAATTTGTACTACCATAAAGTTCTTATTTTTAGGCCATACAAACCTCTTTCATGCACCTGATAAATTTCAAGTTTTTGTTCTGATAAGTTCATCTACTATAACTCACTCATTTTGCTCAAATACTTCCATATAGCAATAGAAATTTCATGAGAACCAAGTGCATTTCTTATCTTTATCCGCTACAGCCTCCATCTTATCTGAAATCCTAGTTCTTTTTCTTCATTTTCACATGTAAGTATTATCCTCACATAGAGGTGATAAAGCAAATATTTTGAAAGTTTTAATTGGTGGGATCTATTTGACTGCAGATATTGGTAACTGTGTTTTCGTCCTTGGTGCACAAGAACTTTAATTTGCATAGTGAGATTATTGAGCTACAGGTAATTGTATATCTCATTTTAGGTGAATGCTCATTAACTTTGCATAAATGTGAACTTGTAGTTTTCGTTTAGGCCAGCCCACCTTCTCTCAAATTCTCTTCAATTTAGAATGGTAAAAATATAAATAGCCATGTGTTTTCCTGAGAACCTCTAATAGGATTTGCTTCTTGTTGAAATATTTGATATTAATAGCCACGTGTTTTTCTGAGAACCTCCAATAAAAACTTGATGTGATATGAATCCGGAAATGAGACTCAAAAAAGAACAACTCTATTTTCTCCTTCCTCCTCCGCAAGCCAGCTGGAATTGTTTGTAGTATACCTCCAAACTTAGAGTATATCAATATAATTAGTGTGCATGATAAATATCAGGTTGGAAAAATAGTTGATTATGTGACAGATATTAGCACTGCTCCATATTTTTAAAGGTTTTGTTATTTTGGGGCATCTAGATTGTCTTCCTAACAGCTCCCATATGTGTGAACAAGCATTCCTTATAAATTACATTTTTGTATTGTTGTAAGTGATTTCTTAAATTTCTCGTCCAATGTTATATCTCCCGTTTTTGCAGGATCAGATTTCCAAGCTCAGTGCCAGAGCAAAACTTTGTGATTTGTTGGATTCTGTGGATATTATCTATTCATCACCACAAGATGTTGATAAAGCCACCCGTAGCAAAAAATTGAAAGTTGCAGCTTTAGCCTTCTCTGTTACACTGTTGTCTCTCCCTTTTATTTTCTTCAAGTATGTTGAGTATGTCTCAAATTCAAGAAGATCCTCCGACAATAATGCAGAAGAAGTATCTTTAAACAAGCAACTAGCTTACAGGGTTGACGTATTTTTATCAGTCAATCCTTATGCTAAGCCCCTGGCCTTGTTGATTGCTACTCTACTGTTGATTGGTTTAGGTGGGTTAGCACTTTTTGGCGTGACAGATGATGGTTTAGCTGATTGCCTTTGGTTATCTTGGACATTTGTGGCCGACTCGGGGAATCATGCAAATTCTGAAGGCTTGGGCCCCAGGCTAGTTTCAGTTTCCATTAGTTTTGGTGGGATGCTTATATTTGCAATGATGCTTGGACTTGTTTCTGATGCAATTTCTGAGAAGTTCGACTCACTACGGAAGGGAAGAAGTGAAGTAGTAGAGCAAAACCATACTCTTATCCTTGGATGGAGTGACAAATTGGTAGGTCCTTGGTTAATAAGCTTTCCTTTATATATCAGACGCGGTTTTAAAGCATCAACATCTTATTTAATCTTCTCGCTGACCTGTGAGGCTGTGAGAAAAATGATGGTTTTATTAACCGACATTTATAGTCCATCTTCAGGGATCACTTTTGAATCAACTTGCCATAGCTAATGACAGCTTGGGCGGAGGGATAGTTGTCATAATGGCAGAACGGGACAAAGAGGAGATGGAACTTGACATTGCCAAAATGGAGTTTGATTTTCGAGGAACATCTGTTATCTGCAGAAGCGGAAGCCCCCTGATTTTAGCTGACTTAAAAAAGGTAGATCATTTAATTATAATTATTTCGTTTATGCATTTATTTATTTTTCAGCTGAGTACTTTGTATAGCAGGAGTTGCGTTCTCATCATGGATAAACAACCCACTTGGGCCTCACTTAATCTCAAAGTAGTTTTCATTTATCATTACTCTACTTGGGCTTCTAACTGGAAGAGTTCTGCAGGTATCTGTCTCCAAGGCTCGAGCTATTGTTGTCCTTGCTGAAGATGGTAACGCTGATCAGGTTAGCTAAACCAAGCAATGCATCCATGTAACTTCTGACAATTTTGAACAGATGATGATATATCCTACTTATGGATGCAGAGTGATGCTCGTGCATTGAGGACAGTATTGAGCCTGACAGGAGTTAAAGAAGGTCTCCGGGGGCACATAGTAGTTGAAATGAGTGACCTTGATAATGAAGTCCTAGTGAAGCTTGTGGGTGGGGATCTTGTCGAAACTGTTGTAGCGCATGATGTAATTGGTAGACTGATGATTCAGTGTGCTCGACAGCCTGGACTTGCCCAGGTCAGCTTCTTCTTATATTAGTTTTTGAATTAGCAGTCTTATTAAATTGCATGGGCATATATTATTATAAGTTGGTAATTAACACTGACCTGTATATATGTTGAGTATATAATTGCTGAACACAAGGCTGTCCTTCATTTTTGTGCCTTTCCACCATCTCTTATTCTTTGCTGTTTAGTTGGTGGTTGCAGATATTGCTGTTTAGTTGGTGGTTGCAGATATGGGAGGACATTCTTGGGTTTGAAAATTGCGAGTTTTACATCAAAAGATGGCCACAGTTGGATGGCATGCCATTTGAGGATGTTTTGATTAGCTTCCCAGAAGCTATTCCTTGTGGAGTGAAGGTAGCATCACATGGTGGAAAAATTATATTGAATCCTGATGACTTGTATATACTACAAGAAGGAGATGAGATTCTTGTTATTGCAGAGGATGATGACACCTATGCTCCATCCGCCTTGCCAATGGTGCTTACCTTTTCTTCAGATTAATGTGCTGTATCTAATATTTTCTACATATAAGGAATGCCCATAGCAGTGCTTTATTTAATTATGAACCCCGCCTATGACATTGCCATCCAATTCAACCTACATGCAGGTGCATGCAAGATAAACTTTTCCTAGTCTGGAAAATTTATATTGCACAACCAAGGTGAAATCCCAGCTATCATTGAGATAGTGGGTGACTTTAAGATAAAAAAGATTCTAGAAAAAACTTGAACAAATATGTTATTTGACTTCCCAAAAAATCACTAAAAACTGCATTGCAACTCTTGTGAGTAGTACTGAATGGTTAAAAGCTGTGATGAACACTTTCTGGTATAAAAGCAGCTAGGGTGATGTCCCTCTAATTCCATTGCTCTAAGTGATGCTATCTACAAATCTTCTGATGCTTTGGTCATTCAGAAACACTATGTTGTCATTATAAATAGGTGAGATGGACATTAGGCGGATTTGGCCTAGTGCTTGTTGTTGTAGTGAAACTTACAGTTTTCTAGTCTCTGTTGTCATCCAAATTCATAAGTTCTGATTATGCATGATGCTGTATTTTGAAAACTTCATATTAAGGCATCACGTAATGTATCGTCAGAGTAAGCTCCAAGAAACAGGAGGAAAAAAAAATCAAAAATCAAAAGGTGGCCTGGTCACTCTTGAGAGAATGGTCTTGGGATGGTCTTGACCATGAAATTCAAGTGCGTGGGGCATACCTTGAATAAAACTTACAGATGCATAATTAATTTGGTTATTCAGGTCAAAGAAGCAACACTCATACACATTGCCCGACCAGCAAGAAAGCCACAGAAGATTCTACTTTGTGGATGGAGATGGGACATTGATGATATGATTGTGGTAAGCTCTATCGATCAAAGCTCCTGATTACTTTTCTTCACCTGAATGCTGCAGGTTTGGAGAGGAGACCTGCCCAAGGAAGTTGTTGTTCCAAAGTCTACAGAGAAGATACTTCTTTGTGGTTGGCGCAGAGATATGGAAGATATGATAATGGTAATCATACAAGAAAGTCTGTTGGAAGTTTCCAAAACTTAACCTGCAGGGTTTTGTTTATTAATTTTTGTCACATGCCAATATAATTTCCTTTTATCCTTGGCGGGACAATGATTCAGCATACAGCTTTTCCTTTAAGATCTTTAATATGATTATTTTTTTACCATTGGTTGCAACTTGAAAACAACGATTTCCATTTCTGTTTCTCTGCTTCCTTGTTTTAGGTACTAGATGCCTTCTTAGCGCATGGCTCAGAAGTTTGGATGTTCAATGAGGTACCTGAAAAGGAGAGAGATAAAAAGCTTATTGATGGTGGCCTTGACACGAGACGGCTGATAAATATATCGCTGGTCAACCGTGAAGGAAATGCAGTTATAAGGCGTCATCTGGAAAGTCTTCCATTGGAATCTTTTGATTCGGTATGTCAAGTTCTATTTTTTCTAAGATAATCATACTTATGTGGATAGCATTGACTGGGGAAAATACTATTTAGACAAAGAAACTTCTCAAAATTGGTGTCCCCAAAGCATATTTTTGCAAAATAATATGCACAGTAGATAAGTTCGTCTATTAGGGAATGCTTTATTTAACAGTCATTTTGCTAATTGTTACAAGGAGATGACTGTTGGCGAACTTGAAATATCACTTTCTTCTTTTCGTTGATATTGTCTCTGATATACAGATTTTAATTTTGGCTGATGAATCAGTGGAAGATTCAGCTATCCAGGCTGACTCCAGATCTCTTGCTACATTACTATTGATTCGTGACATCCAGGTACTTCTTATTGGATGGTGATCTTCATGTCCTTGCAGAAGTATAGTCTGCCATTCTCTAGTTGTCATCAGCTTAGGAGTACTCAAACAACATTAAATCACAGAAAAATCTACCAGTGCAATTAAATTTAGAAATTTATGTATTGAGTTGTTTAGCTTTGTCTTCAAAGTCTTGTAGTTTCAATACGCATTGACAACCTTTCCTATTTGGTCCTAGGATTCTTGGCGTCTTCAGTGTCCTTGCATGTGCTTCAAATGCACGCTTGTGGAGATATTTTCTTACTAGTAAAATGAAAGAATGACAAGATTCCGTGCTACGTGTATGGTTTAACTAAAGCCTAGAAGTGTACCATGTTCATGCTATTGTTTACTAGTTGCTTTATAGGTTTCATGTGTTACTTGGTTTCCATGTTTCTACCGTATGGCTACTTAAAAGTCGCATTATCTTGTAAATGATTTTTATTTATCATATAATGCCTACGAGCTTATTTGAAGCGTACATGCATGGACCACCTGAAAACCGTTTCTGAAGTAACATCGATTTCTAAAGCTCTCCTTTTGTGACTAAAGTTGCCAAATAAAATATATTGGTGCAATCTATGTGATGACACCCTTGATACACTTTGATCTTGCAATATATATCAAGTTAAGATACATACTATCTGAAAGCTCTATTGTGCATTTTCAGGCTAAACGCCTCCCTTATAGAGATGCGATGGTTACTCAGGTTCACCGGGGGAGCTTCTCGCAGGGCTCTTGGATCGGGGAAATGCAGCAAGCCTCAGACAAATCTGTCATAATCAGTGAAATTCTTGACCCAAGGACGAAAAACCTACTATCCGTGTCCAAAATCAGTGATTATGTTCTATCTAATGAACTTGTTAGCATGGCATTGGCCATGGTTGCAGAGGATCGCCAAATTAATGACGTACTGGAAGAGCTTTTTGCCGAAGAGGTACAACTTAATATGCCATATCATAGTTTTATTATGAAAAGGACTTGCACATCCTGGAACCTTAAATCTTTCTAAATTTTAGCAGATTATTTTTACCAAAACATAGGAGACATAGTTTCTCATACTAATTAATGATTTTTATGATATATATAAAAAATCATATTAACGGGTTTACCAACTAACGGGTTTTTCTCATGAGAAAAGAAAAACAAGAAAACTTCAGCCTGTCGCATATCCTGCTTCTAGCCAACAACCTGATAGGTTCATATTAAAGAACAATGTGATGTACAATGTTTAAATTCCCAGTTTTCTTCAGTATTTGATTTCCTTGAGTTCAAATCACATAGCTGTTAAATGGTTTGAACTCAGAAAAGATGATAGAAAGCATGGGATTAACAAAGCCTTTCTGGCCTTGTTTGGGTGAGGTGACCAACTTTACAACTTAAAAATCGTCCTGTTTGGTCGTCAAACACTCGTGGCAGTGCTATGGGGGTCCATACCTTCTATCATCAAACTGTAGTAACAAGAAATCTTGCGACTTTAACAGGGCAATGAGATGCACATAAGAGGATCAGATTTCTACCTTGAAGATGGTGAGGAATTGAGTTTTTATGAAGTACTACTACGTGCACGGCAAAGGAGAGAGATTGTGATTGGGTATCGTTTAGCTGACACAGAGAAGGCTGTGATGAATTCCCCCGCCAAAAATGAGAGAAGGTCATGGTCACTGAATGATGTGTTTATAGTAATTGCTGAGAAGGAATGAATTAGCATGGTTATGATGTATGGTTTTATGGCATTTGGGATCATATCATGCTTTTTGAAATAAAAATAATTTCAGAAGCAGCTTTGGTCGAGAAGTAGAAAAATTCTGTAGAAGTTGGATGAAGGAGCACCTATGGGATCTATCATGATTCATGACAAGATGTTAGCTTCAGAGTTTGAGCCCTTTCAAGTTGGTGCGGGTTCAGGACTGCCTTCTGCCCCAGCATGGTCCGTGAGGAGGGTGGAGTTTGTTCTCTATAGTGCAGATGAAGCTGAATGTAACTTGTGGAGGATCTGCCATAGTTTACTTGTGGTTTGTTATGGCATCGGATTGGATATAGTTTATGCAGTGTTCCGGACCTGCTGCAGCTAGGAATTGAAGTCTGTTGTTTGACGTACTGCAAGGACCTACCTTTCACTGCACAGAAAGAATTCTTTTGTTGGAGATTGCAATTTGTGGTGATTGTTTGTTGATGAATGCCTGTTAGTCCACCGTTTCTGGCATGTTAGCATTTGGTTGGGCTTGTGTGGGTGGACTAGTGAAGATGGGACTTTCAATTGCAATTGTTTCCATATTTATTTAATTTAAATGAGTGAAAGGAAATTTTTTCTTCTACAGAAGAAGAAAAAGAAAACAATAAAGTATATTACAAAGCATCCACCTTTTCTCCGTGAATTTACCCTTTTTGGGCCAGATTAAAGATTTTTGATATTATGAAGGCATGGACGTCCATTAGAAAATGGCAGATTGTGATTCTTAACATGGTCCTTCTGACTCAAAGTTATAGTCTATTTTATTGTTTTAACACGATTAAAAATTGTATTAGAAAAATACATTTTACAAATTGTATTTTTAATTTACTTTTATTTAATGAGTAAATTTAAAATTAATAGTTTTGAATTATCAAAAGAAGGTAAATTAGTAAAATAATGTAAATTCAATTTTTTAATAAAGAAAAGGGTAAATTTTACAAAAAGGCCTAACTTATTTTTTTTTACAAGCGTGTAACTCTCCAACTTTTAAAAAATATGCACAAAATATTTATATGGGTAATTTCTATTCATTCTCACATTTATAGGTTTACAAGATGACCATTTTACCTCTCATGTGAAATAAAAGAAAATTAGCAGAAGAATCTTTAAAAGAATAAAAAAATATATTATTTTCTCTTATGAGTTATTATTAACTTCTACCAAATACCTCAACCATTTCCCTTGCCATTTTTTTTTAAGAGTGGGGAAGAATTAGGCTTTTACTTAAGTTGTCTTTAACAATAATAAAAAAAAGAGTTACTTATCATTTTCAGCTATATATAGATGTAAAAATTTAGAATTAGAAGGGTTGTAGCAGAACTAAAAGGAGTGCTACTTTTTTTTACTAGTAATTCAAACATTCAATTTTTTTCGCTAGAAAAATTCATGCTTTTTTAATCATTTCAATTTTTATGACTTGAATATCAATTACATCTCAATTATTGTTTCAATAAAAGTGACTATGATACTAGTAGTAGTCTTGGTGTTAGGTAAGTAAATAAAAAACATAATATATTAATCAATGTGTATGTATAGAATGTGTTAAGTGGACAGATGAGAAAATGATATACAGATAAATATGTATAAGTGTGTGAAAGAAAAGCTATAGAAATATTGAAATAAATTTTTAAAATTTGTGTTCTTATTTTTAAATTTAAATAAAGGGTAAATTTTTCTTTATAGAAAAAATGAACAATGAAAATTGATAAAAATAGTATGTAGAGACCTTTTGTGTATATTTTTGAAAGGTTGATGACTTATATGCTTGAACAATGAAAATTGATAAAAATAGTATGCAGAGACCTTTTGTGTATATTTTTAAAAGGTTGAGGATTTATATGCTTGAAAAAAAAGATTGGAGATGAAATTATTACTTTTTACAAAGGTTGTGGGCCTTTTGTGAAATCTACCCTAAAAAAAGGCTGTATATTTAGGACATCTTAAAGTGATATATTAGACTATATATTTAGAACGGAAAACGGATTAACTAATGATGATGATTATATGTTTATCATTATAAATTTTTTTATTTTGTAGTTGTAGAATGAAACAGTTTATAAAATTAATTAATCAATTAATTAATTAAAAACAAACAAGAGCGGAAAAATGGAAAATTATTGAGAGAGGAGAATGACAACCCGTGAATCTCGCAATGCGGGCACGAAATTAGCGGTCCAAAGTGCTGCAAGCAAATGACTCCTTCCATTCTCTCTCTATCTCTGTCTCTTATGGGGAATCGAGCCCCTGCCAGACAACAATTATTCTCGAGACCAATTTACCCCAACCCTAAATAAAAAATACTATATTTACTTTTGGGGCATATTTAAACGTTGGTTAAAAAATGGTTAATTTCACAAAAAGT